>JANSTT010019523.1:0-11321 GCA_026745375.1 Platyura marginata
TAATAATAAAGTATAAATGCTAAAACACTAGATGAAGACAAAATAAATTGTTTAAAACAAGTCGGAACATGTTTAATTGCGTTGTATATTTTTTCTCAAAACTTTTGTTACACGCGTTACATGCAGTAAAGCCCTAAATTCTAATCTTTGGAGATTCAGAGATAATAGTTTTGCTACTGTGAGGATTTTAAATATTTTTTCAATACATAAGTACATACATACATAGAATAGATATTAAATAGGGTAGTGATATCCTATCTATTATGCAATCGATATTTTATGTACTTTAAAAACGCTTCGAAATAGAAATTTTATTATTTATGCTTAATATCGGCATAATATGTCAAATATTGGTCAAAACCCTAAATATTGATGTTAAATATACTTAAATTATATGTTTAACTTACATTTAATTAGATTCTTCCAAAAAAAGACTCTTTCGACAAAAATACTTGACATTTCTTCATAGTCGGCCATATTACGTTTCGAAATTAACGAAATCGAAAGCCAAGCTAGGAAATTACCCCTTTATTCCGAAACATTTTGCGCCTGATTTATTTTTTTACATGATCATCATCATGGCATTATACGCTCCAATATTTTTGCGCCCGAGTTCAGTCCTTCATTCAATCAAAAATATAATTATTTTCACCAATTTACTACCAATAACAAAATTTATTTAGGGAATTTTTTTTTTTGGTACAAAAATCTCGGGTTTTCGTAGAAGATAATTTTTTGGTGGAAGATTGAATATAAGCCTTTTAAATTTTTTTGTTTTTTTTTCGTTCATTAACATATTCCTCTAAATTAAAAATATATTTGGTTGATTGTTTATTAATGCTTATTATACTGACTTAACAATAGTGATTATAATATTGTATATAACAATTTTTGTTCTGTTTTCGAAAATATGAGTGGTCACACTTCTTCTACACACGTCTTTTAAATCGGATTTATTTTATTTTATAATTATGGCAAAATTCTATTTATTTGTTTTGTACCTAAAATGCATCAAAATAATTATGAAACAGTTTGTACATGATTGGTCATTGCATTGTAATAAATATCATTTGTGCAAGATTCAACATTGGGGTCCAGTACTGTTTTATTTTCTTATCTATTGATGGCCTCTCTGATTTGTCATCATTTTCCTCATATTTAAATTCTGAGCATCCCCACTGTCATTTATCATTAAATCCTGAGCCCTAACGAAATCATCTACTGTGGATATTTCACTATTTTACGCATCTTTATAATACCCGTATGATGTTAGTCAAAAGGTATTATAACTTTGGTATGGGGTTTGAAACACCCCTTAATATTCATCGTAGAAAAAAAAACCGTTGTCTTTCTCGTGAAATTCTAAGTCGAAATATGCATGTCCGTCTGTTCGTCTGTCCGTGATCAAGATTCCGGCTAAACAGCTGAAGCTAAAAAGCTGAAATTTAGACAGTTTATTATGTACTCCTAAAGTATGATTTCTATTGTTTTTGGAGTAAATCGAATAAAAAGTAGGAGAGGCTGTGGTACAGTGTGCACTTTATTTTATTATAAGCCAATCATTTACTCAAAAGATAGTCATAATGTAGCAAAAATTTACTATGACAACAATTATAGAGAATATAAAAATGAAGATTTCATTTATTGACCAAAATGTTCCACGACCTACCGTAAAGGCGCTGCAATAAATTTTATATTATTGCTAGGGTTTTCACTCATTTACTAGGATTATGGAAAAAATACTAGGATTATATGACGAAAATGATAGAGAATAAAAAAATGAAGATTTTATTAATAGACCAAAAAATTCCACGATCTACCGTTATGGCGCCGCGATCAATTTTATGTCATTTCTAGGGTTATTAACCATTTGTCGAAAAGGTCGTAGATAATTAAGAAATACTCATACGGATAAGTATAGGCCTAAATTATGTATGAGTAAGAAGTGTTCCATGAAAAAACCTTGTTGTTTTGTAGCATAAATTATTAATAGTATTTTATTCAAACCTAACACTGACTTAGGGGAGCCTTTCGCCATATCTGATAATCGGCAATGTTCATCACATTTAATTTAAATAATTTTTTTTAATCTGACATCAGCTTAATTGTCGAGCACAACTCATTATACTCTAGTATCGCCACTCAATACATTTCCGTTTTATGACACTAATTACAATTACATGGACAAAACTTATCTATCGATTTTTTTAATATTCTGTTCCACCCACAGTCTCACATCATAATGCAAATGATCCTATTAGTAGTTTAGTGAAATTGTTCATGGATAAAATTTTTAGTTTAGAACCACTCTTTCTTTTTCTTTCTTTTTTTTTTAATCTATATGGAACTTTTTATTAACAGATTACAACACTTTTCAGTTACATATAGGTTCAAAAGTAGTAGGCTTAAAAAAAGTACCGGAAATATATTTATTAGGAGTGTGAAATTGCAATGGAAAAATCATTAAAAAAAGTCTGAGCGACCCAATTTTAATTGCATAGGACCCCAAATTGGGTCGCAACCATCATGACATAATATTATCTGGTGGTAACAGAAATAAAACAATCAACAGAGCCGTTTAGGAGAAATAAACAAACAAAAAAAGAAGTGAAAAAACGAAAAAAGTCCGTTTGGACAAAGAATGAAAAATTGTAGACGGCGAGTGCTTTGATTTGACTTTGAAATGACTAAAAAAAACGGGTTAACAAATAAAAAATCTTCGATACGTTTGGATTTCTAAAAAATATCCCAAGTAGCAAAAATGCACAAAACTAACGTTCCAATTACTATTTACTGGAGTAAACATAAAGCGATGAAAAAAACCTATGGGGCTCTGTGATCTGAAACTATCAAGACCCATAGTAAACCACATTTCTAAATAACAAGAAGAAACTCTTAAGAAATATACTTTGAATTTTATTAAATATTTAAAGAAAAAAACCTACTCTTCCAAATTTTTCTCAGAAAATTATGATTAAAGAGAACAAAATACTAAAAAACTTTGTCCAATTTCTAGAATTATTCTGGCATACGATTCTCACACTAGAAAGCTTACTCTTGAAAACAATAGTCGTTTAGGCGTTCAGGCGTATTATTTCTTGAAATACTTCTACTAAAACAATTCATTAAATCTCAAAGTCGCCATGTTTTTTTTAAGTTAGCAAGCGTATTCGGCCGCATTTTAGTAGGCGTATGTATGTCGTTGACGATGCTATTGCAAAGTAGAAAAAAAACGATAAACGATACAAGTTACGGTCGTATCGTTTTCAAGAGTAAGGCCTCATTATATGTAGCCCAATTTGTGCATTAATTAAATTAAAAAAAAAACATATTTTGTAATGGTGAAAAAAAAAACATAATTTCATTAGAAAAAAAAACAATTAAAAAAGAACTCACCGCAACAATCACATACAAACTGTTTGACGCCATTTTGTAATAAAATTATTAAGTAGTAGAGGTATGTCTAAGTGATAAAATCATCAACATCTAAATTTTTTTTTTTTTTTTTTTTGAACTTCTTTAGCGATATTGTTAAATTAGCTGGATTTTTAGGAATTTTTTTCTTTTTTTTTTTTTAATAATTTAAACTATGCTAGCAACACTCGATGTATCCATGTTTGTTATTAACGTTCGCATGAATGCCATTTCTTTTCTTGCATTTTCTAATATAACTTTGGGATCTTGTGATGTGCATCGCAAACAATTTGGAGCAAAAACCATTGCCAAATTAGATGAATCCATTTTGGTGCATGTCACTACATCGGGTAGGGCAAATTGTTGAAGGAAATGTACTAAGTATGTGAGGACCTAGTTGGATTTTTTAAATTAAATTAAATTTTGTACACACAACCCCCAAATACATACTAATTTATTTAAATGGGGTAGTTTATTGATTATCAATGCGACTTCATCGGGATCTTCGGTTGCAACACAGTCATTATACAGTTCGTCTGGTATAAGTGGATCATATAATTCTCGATACCATAGCTTTAAGAGGCTAGCGGGTGCATGTGCATCTAAATATAAATAAATTTTTAAATCAATTCAAATAATTCTCCAATCGTAAACTCTTACCCATTGTGCTTTTGTGCTCAGGAACATCCCAACGATCTAAGCGAGATTTTAAATAATTTACTTCATCTACATCAGCCGATACACGAAATATACCCTCAGTTTGTTTTCCACTTAACAAGAGAACCTTACGGAGAAAAATTGTTGTTGCTATTCTTGATATACATAAATTGGCAAACAAATTACCTGCTCCGAAAGTGTAATTTGAACCCAAGGTAATTTTCTGTCGGCAAATCGTTCTTTTTGCAGATCCATAACTTCGGCCAATGTATTACCAAACATACTGACGTGAAATATTTGCTCCTACAAATACAAAATATATAGTACGATTAGAATGGTCTGTCAAAGCACACACAGGTTAAATTTGCATGTCTGGGAGTTACGGGAGCAATACGCACCACCCCAACTACAGCTTTTGAACTTGCCACCACTGCATCTTCTTATTAAAAAAAGAAGCCAGAAAGGCAACATAAGCAACCCTTACTAGGGATATCAAGGTCAATATAGGAATGGATCATCAAGAAGAAATTCGTCAAGAGGAAACACTTGGAGTGCTGTTGACAGACGCCAGCACTATAACTTATAACTTTGAAATTGACTTTACCGTTACATTTCCGCCAAGAAAAGGCTGGACAACCCCCAATTTGAAATTGATTCATTAGTAGGTATATTACACTGATGGATCAAAGACAGATCATGGGGTTGGATTTATTTTCTATGGAGTTATTCCAGAATTGAAAATCAGGATAACTAGACTGGATAACTTAAGGACAGTTTTTCAAGCAGAGATTCATGCAATTAGAATATGTGTCAGAGAAATTAGAGGACGAAATTATAAGAAAGTAGTACTCGACTGTCTTAAGGTACTAAAAAATATTTCTCGAACAAAAAAAAAACCAAAATTTCCGGAACATAACAGGATTGATGGAAACGAACGAGTAGATGCACTCGGAGGAGAAGGCTCAGCTCGCTCTAACCCAAGACCATTTTGTGTACTATCAATAACCACAGTAAAGGCTAGAATACAAGAGTTGCTGAATCGAGAGGCCAGATATATTTGAATGCCATCAATGGATGTCGACACTCCAAACTATTTCTACCTACACAAGAGGCATGACATGACACATGACACAACTGGACTAGTTTTTACATTTTCAACATTAAAGGGTTAACCAAAAATTTTCTAAAAACTACTAATCATTCTCAGAAATGTCGGAAATTTAAAATAATATAAATAAAATAAAAATCAGTGGTACTCTATGAGAAATATACAGTTGGCCATGTACAATGAACCCCCGCGGAATCAAGTGCTTTAAGACGTATTGAACTAGGTGTAACTCAATATCTAATATCTATAGACCATATTGGCTTCAATACGCGTTGACGTTAAAGAACTTCAGAATCGTATGCTCAACCTCGCAAAGAAAAAGAGACTACTTCCTACACAACCTGAGAGCAGCCTCCACATGTAACATGAGGAGCCTCATAAGATTCGCAGCAGAAACAGGTGCACTCGAACGCGAGAAGCACAATTCTCAAACCGCAACCGTAGTAGGGGCGACTTAAGCAACTGCAAGTGGTAACGCTATGGACCTTAATTGGTATCTGCGAGGCGCAAGGTCGCCACCACTACTAACTAACTAATATCTAATGGTATGTCTTCATTGGACAAATTCCGAGAGTTGTGAAAAAACATAACAATCAAAATTGTTCAGCCAATAACAAAAAAAGGTTATTGCCTGACGTATGGTATTAAGGATTAAGACACAATAGAAGGGGAGAAAATTAAAAATGGCTACCATACCCGAGCTTGATTAACTTCATCGTCAGTTGGTTTTTTAGCTTGTTTCTTGCCACCACTGCCAATCCGATCAAGTCGACGGCACGCTATTGTTGCATAATGAGAAACTTGAACGTGAATGGGCCATTTGCCAACTTCTGGAAAACTTGTGGCAAACGTTGGATCACGATGACGATTCATGTAGCTAAAAATAAACAAATAAATGTCAATTGTCAATAACTTGAATGCAAATGTGTTAATTTCAGTACTTTAGCAAGGCTGGTTGAAATGTTGGCGATGGCGGTATAAATGACAAACAAATAGCCATCAATTCCCATCCACGTATCAATGATTCTCGCATGTGATTTTCGGTCGTTTGACGACATAGCTGAACGTACAATTCATCGCGTAGCTGCGGTTGTGATATAGCCATCGATATTATATCGATGACAACCGAATTCAAGCTCATGCCCGTTCGTGCCTTACGATCACCCATATAGATTTGTATCAATTTAAATAGTTCGGTAGCCATTTTTTTACCAGCCTTATCCCGTGACAGTGCCAACATCGGACGACTGATTGCATTTGATGTCCAACTGAGCATATCACGGACCGATGACTTCTTTCGAAATATCCCTTTTGAGTGCAAATTTAAGTTATCTTGTGCAAATTTTTCAATATCACATTCTTTCATAATAGCTAATTGGGGTACTCCAACGCCAGGTGCTGACGTCTTCAGAGCACTTTGTAAACTTTGGCTTTGTTGCTGTTGTTGATGGTGAATAAGTAGTGATTGGTGCTGCTGCTGCTGATGATGCTGCTGCTGGTGCTGCTGTAGCTGCTGTTGTTGATGTTGTTGTAATTGTAATTTTTGTTCCTGTGGAACGATTTGTCTTTGTGGCGATTGCTTTGGTGGCGGAACTAACACTGATGAATGTTTAAAAAATGGATGATTCTTAACCGGACTATATATTTGACCGCCAACATTTTCCAATTTTTCTTCAACTTCCAAAGAGCTAAAATATATTATGAAAAGGAAACATTGAATTTGGAATCATTCATAAAGGAATTCCATATTATTTTCTTACATATCTTCTTTGTCATTCTTATCAAAACCAATATCAAGATTATAATATGAAACACCGCCACCAGTATGCGTTGCATAATCATCCATACCACCATAGTGATGTGCTAAATAATCACCGCGACCATCGGAATGGTCCGAATCTTCATTGTCCGGTTCATGACCGGAAAATGAATGTTCCGATTGACTATCCGAATGTAGTGAATCTGAATCCATTGGATCACCTAAACGATAGCAACCAGATAATTTGGCCTGTTCGATAATGTAGTGTTGTAGCGGTAGGAGATGTTCCTGCATTTCCTAAAAATTGTAAGAATTTGTTGAATTTTCTCATCAAATAGAGTAATTGATAGGGATTGTCTCCACCAAAAGGTAAAAAAATTTGAGTGGATAGACGTTTTGTCTGATTGTTCGTATAATTTGAGTTTATATGTGTACAAAATTAGGGTGGTTTTCCCCCCCAGAAAATCGTACACGTGGGGCATAGTTTTTGGACATCGTGATGAATAAAAAAAAATAAAAAATACCTGATCCCAATTACTATAGAGCGGTGAAATATTTCCATTATCATATTCAGCATCACTGCTAACCGGTTGATGTCGTTTCTTATTTTTGTGCGTTGATGTTTTCTTTTCCGCTTTTATCTCTTTATTATGGCGTTCTAAATTCGGTTTATTCAAATATGCTTCCTGTACAATAAACAAAATAAAAATTTTAGTTTCCAAAATATTCTAAATAACAAATTAATTAAAAACCTCTCGTATTGATGGACTTCGATGTGCCGAACTTAAATTAAATTCCATTTGACTAGATGGTGAAACATTTTTGTTGCCAGTTTTTAGTAAATTATTTATTTGTTGCATTGATATCACTGCATTGCTGCTAACACCGGTACCGGGTGATATTTTCGATTTGTCTACTTTCATTTTGTCTAAATATCTGAAGATGACGAAAAAACGAATTAAATACAATTTTTTTTTTTTTGTAAATTATAAAATTGCCATACCGTTCTGGTTTTGAAGTCAAATCAAGATTTAAAAGCTCCGGATCAACTTTCTGACTAGATAAATATGAACTTGGTGTTTCAATAGTGGTTAAACTGCTTAAGACTGTAGGTCTAACGGCCTTTAAAGACTAAAAACATTAAATTTTAATTATTAAACGGACACAGGAAGTAATTGTTGGAAATTTACATTATTTTGAGGACTAATAGGACTTTGAGGACTTGAATCACTTGAATGTTTTTGATTGCCAGACGTCGATGATGTATTGCGTCGTCTCGATATTGGTGTATTCTCTACAGATTTAAAATATTTTTCATGCATTGAATCATCGCTACAACCACCACCACCACCAATACCACTGCCACCGCCTCCACTACCACCACCTCCATTACCATCAATGCTAGTTTTTCTTGGTATCTGCTGTTGACGAGGTGATGACATAAAACTGCCCGATCTTGTTAACGATACCATTGGTGAATCTAAATATTTAAAATTTTGAAATATTTTCATGCAATTTTGAATTTTTTTTTTTTTTTGTTATTACTCGAGGCATAATCAAAACTTTGATGTTTCGAAACACTTCCGACACTTTCACGTTTTGTATTCATAGCACTATCAGATGTGAGTTTTTTCTTCAATTGTGGCGTACTTGTTGAGTGAGTTGGTGAAGCACCGCATAGATCCGATGAATTTGATACCGAATATGAAATCATTTGAAGCGGATAGTTATGATGATGTTTTGGCTCTGATGGTAACGCAACGTGTGGTATATTATGTGAACTAGAACTTTCTTGTAGCATTCGATATCTAAATTGTGTCCCAGAAAATAATCAACTTGTCAATCACTAATATGAAGAAATATTTACGAATTGTCCGTATGCTTGTTGCGATGTTGTGAGCTACCAAGTCGCAAGCTGCCACCTTCCTGAAGGCGTCGATATCCATGTGCACTTGATAAACTTGAATCACTTGATTTACCAGAATCTAAATGTCCTTTACTGTTCCGTGATGATGTTGAGCCTACAAAGATGCTCGTGATATTCTTTACAATTTTCAAAAATTAATTTTAAATTAAGAATACCTTGAGTATGTCTACAGTAACGATGAGAATCTCCTCTATTAACACTAAGTGGCGGCTCTGCCGTTGGAAGTCTATAGCTATGTCTGCCTGAAGGACTAGATAGCAAGTCACCACTACGTGATTCCGGAGTACCAGCTGAGAGAACACGTGGATGACCTGACGAATGATGACGATGATGCGAATCTTTTCCATCACTTCGATGCAGTCGTGATGTTGCCTGCTTTAAATGATCGTAAACAGTGATTCGTAAAACAATTAGAAATAATTACCTTTAAATGAGCTGTTTGAGTTGATCCGTCCCGTCGATCATTTGGATCAGTATTCTGTTTTAAGGTCTGAAGTTTCGCTAGTGGTATAATATCGCAATTGGTTGGACGATGCCAAACGGTTGATTGTGTTGCAACATTGTAATAATAGAATCGTTGTGTATTTGTATCAAATAATTCCCACCATTGTGACGCATCCGTACGTTTTATATTAACTCCCTGTGTTGTAATTTAAAAAAAAATAAATGCATAAAAATGATTTGCCAATAGGAATTCAGCTAGAAAAATCTTCCCACCTGATTGATATAAGAAATATTTTCAAATACATTTAAAATACATCATTGAAATTCCGGAGGGTAAAATTACGTCAACTATTTAAGGAGGTTTTTGACGTTCGCAAGTAAAGAGATTTTTGTTTGCGACATTTATGGTATAAAATGCTAAACTTAAAGATGTTCTTAATCACATCAAATC
Source organism: Platyura marginata (assembly GCA_026745375.1). Taxonomy (NCBI): domain Eukaryota; kingdom Metazoa; phylum Arthropoda; class Insecta; order Diptera; family Keroplatidae; genus Platyura; species Platyura marginata. The sequence continues at coordinate 9,761 of JANSTT010019523.1, forward strand.
GAATAATTGATATAATGAAAGAATATCGTCATAAAAATTTTGTTCAGACAATGAAATAAATATGAAAAGAAATTAAAAAAATCATTAAAACTAAACTAAATCAATGTGACAAATGCCGGTCATAGGGAATTTCTTAAATTATGTATAGCCCGCTCTTTTTGAAGGCCTTTTCGGTCTAAACAATATCAAAACTATCCATATATCAGTCTTTAAATCGTTTTAATATTTGTCGGTCTTGTACTATATTTTGTAATCAAAGATGTTTGAATACATTTTAACATAAATTTAATTTAGTTGCTGAAGGTTGAAGATACTCGGAAATCATTGAAAATAATCATAATAAGTTAAAGCAAAGAATGGTTAAAGTGAGGTCATCATTTTCAATTATTTAAATTTGTTTGTTATTGCAGTCATTGTGAACTTGTAGCCTACACCAAAACTAAGCTAAGCCATCGAATAAAAAAAAAATTGCTTGTATAAAATCGATAAAACAATAAACTGGAAAACTCTGAAAATGATATTTATCATTGAGCCCTTACTGAAAAGTGAACAAATTAAAAAAATAGAACACACAAAATACCTCAGGTGGATCCCAGACACATTCGCCAGTCGTAAGATTTGCATACATATGCTCCTTTGTGCGAGGTTCGATTATCTCTACCCATTCTATCCTGCAATAAAAATAGATAAATCACAACATTAGCATAAGGAAGTAGCAATTCGGATCAATTGAATGATTATAAATTTAAATTTGTCACGCCCAAAATAAAATGAAACAATTTTTGACACCGAATTCGATATTGATTTTGACAGTACTGCATTGCCATAAATTTTAATCGTAATTTCTAACATGATAAATGTAATTTGGCTTACCTTTCTGACGACATATCCCATTAATTAACCGTACTGTATTAAAATGTAATTAAATAACACAACATATCCAAATTAATATTGGATAAATTAGAGCATCACTATTTTTTGCTTATTAATCTCGCCATATTGACAAATTACATGGTCAACAAAACAGTGCTGTTAAACATTCGGTACAAATTCGTATAAAGTCCGACGGAACTTTTTATGTTGTGGCAACACCAAATATTAAAAAAAATCCCAATTTTTAATAATAGAATTAAGTCTTAAGAAATTGTTTAATTTTTATGTGATAATTTATTTTTAACTTATAGAGTGGCCATTTGATTTGAATCTATCAACGTTATTCGTGCAATTGTGCAATATGCCGACGAGATTGAAATCTATGTGCAAGTTCGATACTTTTGTAATCCTTGGGTACCCGGATATTGTTCAGCCAAATTAATTTTCGGCAAAAAACGAGACGACCATAGGAAAGCACAAAAGGGATGCTGTTTCGTAATACAGAGGGTTAATACACCGCAACTTTCAACGAAAACAGGTAAAATAAAAGAAAATCGTCTTTTCGAAGAAAAAATCTTACTTTCGAATGTAGTGAAACCATTTTGTGTTTAATCATAGCCTACTATATACAGCCAGCGTGATACCCGCCCCTTTCGTTTGCTTTAGTGTGCGTATATTAAAAAAAATT
>JANSTT010019524.1:0-11321 GCA_026745375.1 Platyura marginata
CTTCATCAATTTTAATTGACAATATTTTCAACAATTTTAATTGTCCATTTTAATTGATCGTCTATGGGGCCCTTTAGGTCACAAAATACTTTCATAGTCTACCATCTACTACAATTCTACGCTAAACTACTACGTAGAAATGGCGGTAAGATTGTTGTGTATATTTTTAACAGATAACAGATGGCAGTGAAATTGTTATGAAGTATGATTGTAAGTAGTTATATATAATTAAGGGATTTTTATGTTTCTGTTTTAATATGGAGTTTTGCACCTTTTTTTGTCACTGGTATTTTATTGAACAAAAACAACAATTCAAATAATTTACTAGAAAAATCTTTTTGGATATTGGAAGAAAATAATATTGGATCTGTTGATCTTCGGACATAATATTTTCTTGTATGAATGCATACCTTACATATTATATATTTCCCATATTTAAATTCTTTTTAGATGCTACAAGACAATAAAAATACTTACACAGCAATGAAAAAAAAAAGCAAAACAGAAAGAAAAATCTCAAAATGACTTTTGACTTTTTTTTATGATTTCGATTTTTTTATTTAACTTAAACAACATCACACACACAATATATTTTTTGTAAGAAAAAAAAAATCATTCGATTAATAAAAAAATTAATCGATATTTTACTTATATTATACCATTGTAGTATACATGGGTGGTCTAATAATGAATCGATCTTTGATGTACGTACATTGGGCAGGTGAGGATGTACGTACACGCATTTGAGTAGTATTCGATCTTTAAAAGACCACTCTCGCATGCCTAACAACAGACAACATTTTTGTTTTTTTATTTTTAAATATTTATTTGTATTTTTAATGTTGTTGTATTACATGGAAAACTGCTAGGTACTTGTTTGGTATAAATCACCGAAAATTAAGTTATGTCATGTTAACAACATATAAAGTGGGCGTTTACGCGATGTTAACTAAAAGTTTTTTTTTTTTTTTTGGATACTTTGTATTGGGGAATGGTTTTAAAAGAACATTTCGCCAAAAACAGAGAGAGGACTATCACCAAAATTATACCTGTACGAGGTTTTGGAATTTATCAAAATGTCAAAATGTACACAGAGATAATATTTTTTTTTTATAAATTAATTTTTCAAAGATGGTTCGATTGGAAATTTTTTTTTCGCTTAGAGCTAATTTAAAATAATTACATATGTATGTCAATATGTTATGTTAGCTATGTATGTAACAAGTTTAGTATATACTGTAGCGAGCAAAAGTATTGCACCACCTACAAAATTTTAGGATTTCAGGAAAAACTTTGGAAATGATGCAAATTACGCAATTTTTTTTTGTTTTAGTGGATATTGCATATTGTATGGGGTTAACTGTATCACATTTTATATTTATCCTTTGATAAGTGTCAAGGTAAATGTGTTAAGTGTTAAAAATTGCCAAATTTGCGAGATTAACGAGTTTTCAGAATGGATGAATTTTAGCTCTGAATTCGTTTGCGGGAAAGTCATTTTGTGAAATTGGTGTCAAAATAGGATGTAGTCATTCAACTGTGTCGCGATTTTGGAAAAAAATATCAAGAAACTGGATCCATCGATCAAAAACCTTGTTCTGGACGCCCTAGCTGATGACAGATTTTTAAGGGAAATCCGCTTACGAAATCGATGCTGTGGATATTAGGGCGGAGCTCAAGCAATGCAACGGAACCAATATTGGTGTCCGCACAGTTCGAAGACGGCTTAGGAAAGGAGGTCTAACGGCAAAATCCGCCTTCTAATGCCAAGAATGAAACTATAACGCCATATCAAAACTGGACTGCTCAGATGAGAGGCGATTGTACCTTTTTGGACGAATTACATTATGTAAGACGACGCACAGGAGAAAGATTCAACGAAAATTGTATTAAAAAAATGGTGATTTTTGTATTATGGAATTGGAGAAATGACGTTTATTTATGAACCCTAAATTGTACCAAGATGTTTGAGAAAAGTGCCTTATCCCATCTTTAGAAAAACATTTATCTTGTACAAATGAAGGACAACTCTGCTCCGTGCCAAACTGGTAAGTTTGACTATAAAAATATTTATAACACCATTCCTATTTGCAAGATAACAACTTTTTGAAGATTTTTTCAAGCTTTATGTTAAATTTTAATTAATAACATTAACAACATCAACGTTAACATTAAATTCAAACCACTTAGCTATTACAAATTATGTATGTACATGAGAACGTGATTAAATGGCTCTGGTATATTTGGTTATTAATTCATATTCTAATATATACCCCCACGCAAGGGACAACCTAATCATATAAAAGAAAATTTATCAAATAAGTTCTCATTGAATATTCTGAACTGAAGGAAGACGTTTAAGGCTTAAGCTCTCCTTCAGAAACGAAAACATATATTGTATTGTATGATATTTATGTAATAAAGGATAATTAAAGGATTATTATATTATCACTTATTATTAATAAATTGTAATATCTTCTACAGTGACTCTCAAAATTATTAGCATAAATCAAAATGCAGAGTTTTTTACTATTTAAAAGAAACAATGATTGCACTTTTTTAACCTTCATCCGCAAAATGAGGTTATCCAGGTATCCGGGTACCCGGGTACAAGTTTAACTGAATATCATTACATTTTAGCGTTGAAATTTTGGGCTTAGGCTTCTATTATACCTACAACTAGTTGAGATAAACTAATTTTTGGCAAAAAAAAGCAAAGAATTGATTTTAAAATTTTGATATTTCGGGTGTCAAAAGTGGTTACATCATATCTGCACGATAACGGTACCCGAGTGTCTGTCTCTTAAATATTAATACAATAAGAAAATTTAATTTATTTGTTTTTTTTACATAAAAAATAAAACTAAAATACACATTTCTACGACACACAATTATTCACACAAATACCTATTACTCGTATTTAACATAAAATAATTCAATTTTTTGAGAGGTTAACATTTAATATAAAATATCTCTCTAGTTGTGTTGGTTCATAAAGAAGATTATAGATTATGTATTTGGAACTCCCTCTTTACATAGTTTATCTCGAAGATAAATCGAAACTCAATTAAATACAAGCACAAAATTTCTACCGAAATAAATAAAATTGATTTAACCAGACATAATAATCTTTATTTAATTACTAACCGTATACAAAGAGGAATTCCATCTCTAGAGCTATTCTTTAATAAAATACTCAAATGTTCCACAATTTCCGTTGGGAAATAATTAAGCCAAAAGCAAACAAACCGAGAAGAGATAGAGACTCAACACGAAAATCGTGCCACATGTCAAGTTTTTGTCTCAAATGGATCACGATTCTTGGAAAAACTTATTCACATAGCAAAACATCGTAACCATAGCACAATGTTCATGTTCTATCTAATAGTTCGAGATATAGCTATAAAAAAAAATATTTATACATAGAAACACAAATTTTCTGTGATTGCATGAATTTAACGAGAAAACCAAAAAAAGAAGAAGAAAATCGTTTTCCATTTCTTGCTAAGATGATATAATATGGCGGTATAAGGAATTGCTGCCGTGGAATTCTCAACATATAAGTAGATCTATACATACATATGTTTATGTACATATATAAGTTCTGTATATATAGGGTTGGCAGAAGTTGAAAATATAAACCAGTGGCAAAGCTTGAACAATTTTATAGGGTAGACAATTTTTAATTATCATTATGTGAAAACGGAATCAAAGAGTCAGAACTACTTTGAGCGCAACTACGTAAAGAGAACTTTTTATTAAATTATTAAGAAAAAGAGTACATAAAAGCCAATGTGTACTTAACACATTATTTCGGTATAACTGATAGATATTAGATATAAAGATTATTTACTAGATGAACTTCTTGCAATATTGAAACGCCTTTTTCTGAGACCAATAACCACTAAGTAGAGTAGACGAAAGAAATCCTGCATATACACTTGAATCTGTTTTGCGGTGGATAGGAATCGCATAAAAAAATTCGTACGAAATACACAAAACAGGTTTAAAGTGTATTATGTAAACAAAATTTTCTCATACCGCACAAAAACAGGTTTGACTCTAAATAGAAAAATAGAATGAAACTTTTTTTTCAAATATCTATTACCGGCATAAAAGTCTTTTTTCTGTACTCACATACTGGTCAAAAGCCGTTTTTTTTAACATTTATTTTTTAACAAATCTTTCCAAGCTAGTATTTTTATTTATATTTTTTTATAGACGTTTTGAATATTTTACCCATTTTCCCCTATTTCTAATTTTTGTTTCTGTAATTTTAGGATCTGTCATCAAACAAAAGCCTATATTCAAAATTTTAATATTTCAACAAGAAATTAAATATTTTTACTCAACACAGTCAATATCTTTTGATCTTTTGATTTTTTTTATTCCACAAATGGATTCTCACAAAAAATTAAAAATCAATAAATTACATACATATACATACCTATTTATCATAGAATATCAATTTGACGTGTTTTGTTCGACGTACGTGTCTAAATGTTCAATTGAAAAAAGAAAAGAAAAAAGATCCTCGCGAAAATTAGAGGACACGTTCTCTTTAACAGAGCTGGCAACCAGCGATGCCGAAAGTACTCCGATAGTAAGAAAATAATACTATTTGGTTTTCAATAATGCCATACTACTCCCCGAAGCAAAATATTCTTTTTTTTAAATTTTATTACATATTAACTTATATTTTACTTCAAAAAGTCGTCTTGGCTATGCAAATTGTAAAGCATGCTCACTATCAGCTGTGAGGTGCGAATAATAGAGGTCTTGCTTATAATGGACGGATGAACATAGATAATTGGTGTTTTTTTTTGCTCTTTAACTTTCCGTGTTTTTGTCGAATATATTCGACATTTGAAGGCCAATAGTTTACTGTGAATTTGAATTTTTTTATGTCTCTCTATCTCCATTCATTGTTGACAACCAATCTCGTTCCATGTTTTCCCAACCAGTTTTAGCTCATTTATTGTCGAGCGTTTCCATGTGTTTTTTGGTCGACCGTGTTTGTGGCTTCCTTGGGGATTCCAAAACAAGGCTTTTCTTGCAGGATTGTCTGGTCTGGTAGAACGTGACCAATCCATGTCCATTTTCTCTTTCTTATCTGTGGGGCACTCATGTGTTAATTTCCAACCATAGAGAAGAACTGACTTCACATTTGAAGTAAATATCCGCAGTTTTGTTCTTCTTGACAAGTCAGATGATCTCCAGACATTGTTGAGCTCTGCAAATGCAGCCTTTGCTGCCTGTATGCGTTGCTCAATAGCATTTTTACTATCTTTATCCTCAGAAACAATGCTGCCGAGATAAGTAAATTGGTCAGTCCTAACAATTACTTTTTGATCAATCATTAAGTCTGCCAGATCGTTGTTGGAATTGATATGTAGCTCCTTAGTTTTATTTACATTGACTTTTAAGTCCGCATACAATGAGTGATGCACAAGTTTAGTTTGAATGTCAGACAAGCGATGTGACAGTGCCGCTATGTCGTCGGCGTAATCCAGGTCCTCCAAACGATCCATAGACTGCCAGCGAATACCTCTTGATTCATCAGCACAGTTTCTCAGGATACCATCCAGTATCAAAATAAACAGTAACGGGGAAAGTACACAACCTTGTTGTACACCACACTTGACGCTAATATTATCAGTTAAGCCGTGAATGAATTACTTTACAGCTGAAATCATCGTATGCACGCTTGATGGCATTTATTATAGTATTTTCGCAGGGATGCCTTTGGCTGCGAGCGAACTCCACATTTCAGGCTTCGGCGCCATAATATTAGTCCAAATACATTTCGATTTTTAGCTGGACTTGAAATATTTTTTAACCCGGAGAGGGTTAAACGCTACTAATACTAATAATTAAGTTAACATAAATACTACTTATTCTTGTTACGTTTGCGATATTTTTAATTTATGCATCGTGTATAAAATTTGGAAACACTCTGTTTATTGACAGTATAGGTTCAAATTAAAAATTATTAAAATAGATAGGCACAATTTAATTTGTAAAATAAATTACAACAAAAAAAAGTAAAACAATGAACACCGTAATATCTATAATAATGTAGAAATAATTGTATGTAGAATTAAGGAAAAATCAAAAACGCCAATAATTAAAAATAGTTAAAGAATTAAAATAGTGGAAATTGTGAAAAGTACAAAGATGGTCGATGTACCAATGTACTAATTAGTTTAAAACTAAAAAAAAGGAATTATTCTTGTATTCAAAATTATTCTGGCATTTGAAGATATTCTATTCTGGTGTTCCAGATTATTCTGGTCTGGCTATTCTATGTATATGTATATATATATATCCAAACGTGCACGTGTATGAAGTACAATACTGTTACCATAAAGCTAGCTCATCGTGGGATAATTCAGGTTTTATATTTGAGTTTAGTTTACACATTAAGGCATATCATCAACTAATTTTTTTAAAAAACACTTAGTTTAGATAAAATAGTTTGTTTAAAGTAACCTATTCGGGCCCTTTACTCACTGTTTCCTGTGCGATTGTGTGGCGTGGTCTCTTTCGCGCGGTAAAGAATTTGTGTAAAGGTAAAGTATGAAGAAAGGAAAGCGTTTGCTTTGTCGCGCACGCAAACACCTGCGAGTCAGTTGCTTTTAGACGAACAATCTTTACCAAAGGAGAAAGCGTTTGCTTAGTCGCACACACAAACACCTTCGAGTTTCACAAGCCAGCTAAGGTCACTGCTTATTATATTATATTTTTTTTATTATCCATTATTTTTTACTTCACTTTTAATTTAACGTAAATAAACTAATAAAACAACGAAAACCGTGCTACTTTTACAAACTCCACGCGCCACTCTTTCACACGGTATTGCCCGTGTGATAAGCCTTTACACGTACACTCCACCGTGCTCAGTCTTGTACGCTCTCAGTCGCGAAGGAAAGAATGTGTATTCGTTTTAGTAACAAATTTCAATCACACATGATTGCGGGTACGCTCTTTACCGCGCGCAATATAGTACGCTCCAGGTTGCGCAGGAAAGAGGGTTCGTGTAAAGGTTCCTATTGACAATTTAGAACAGTAAGTTCCGACACACATAACAGTGGTGCCCAACGTGGGGCTCAAACCTGAGATTAAGAGTCTCATGCTCTACCGACTGAGCTAGCCGGGCTATTCACACATAAGACTCTTGGCTACAAAAATTCTGACTTTCCGAAAAAATGAAACGGCGGCACCCTGTATTCGGGATACGCTATATCTATTCTATACGATTGTTGAAAGAAAAAGGTACATGGCGAATGTGGAAATAATTTTGTACTATCAAAAACCAATTTATTTATTTTCAAAGGAGAAATTAATTCTTTGGTAACGTAGGTTTTAGATTTTATTTTCTGTTGTTTTATTTCTCTCTCTCTCTCTCTCTCTCTCTCTCTCTCTATCAATTCCTCCAATATTTTTCAGATGTGTCCCATATAATTTAACATAAAACTATATACAAATGCTTGAAGCTAAATTCTTTAGCTTGACATAAGCAATTAAATGCATTTGTTCAAATGTACGTCCGCATATAGGTGATATATATAGTATATTATGTGTGTAGGCATGCTAAAAGATGTACATAAAAAAAAGTACCACCATTTTTACTCATTCATAATATATCGATTTGAAGGCGAAATGATTTAAAGGGAGGCTAACAAAAAATAAAAGAGAAAATAATTCGCTAAAGCTATACACATATATGCAGCATATGCTATATATATATTTGCTGTATAGCCAGTGCAGTGCATTAACCTTTTGTCATTTTCTTGTGGTAAATTAGACATATATTGCATACACATAAATATTTATTTCCTATTAACCTTTTATTATTCATGCCCAGCCAAATAGGAATATTTAAAATAAATGTTCAATTTTGCATGGTTACGTTTTTGATATAGGGGACATTTAATTTATTGGTTTTGAATGAGGTGGGTATGCAAATACCGATGTGGTATTGAGGTGGTTTATCGTGTACTTTATATTATTATATTTAATATAAAATAAAATGTAATGCACATTATATATAGTAAGTACTATGTTCATATATTCATATATGTACTTAAGTATAAAATGATGTTACTGTGGATTTTCAAAACTGTTATTGGTTTCGAATATCGAAAATAGTGGTTATGTTATTTATATATAAATGGCCATGAACACATATCAGTTATTAGGAATAGCTAAATTAAATTGACAAAATGTGGTAAATGAACAACAGCGGCACAGTGTTGTGGCTTTCTAAAACAAGAATGTACCAGATTGAGAGATTGGAATGTAATTTTTTAGGGAAAAAAAGTCTACTAAGCCTAACTAACACGGCTATCACACTAAACTACCCAGCTCTTTCTTCTCCACCACCATTCCCCTACCATTACCACCTTCCATTCCTCCCCCTTTTTAATTTCATATAAGAATTGTGGAAAAATTGTCATTTTATTGAATTTTAGTATGGGGGGGGGGTCCTATAAGGGTTAACAAATTGCTATAATCTGTTACACCTAAAACCTAAAGCATATGATTTACAATCGAAATTTTGTTCTTTAGTATGACGAAACATAAAAAATTTTTATGGGAGAAGGTCACCACGGATTTAGCCCACTTAGAATGCCAAACGCATAATATGACGAAATATTTGTGCGGACTTAATCGCATTGAAAGTTCGGAAACAATTGTCCGGAAAACAGCTCATTTCGGGACATTTAATAAATAAATTATTTTTCAACATGGTGGCGAAATCCAAGATGACGCCATAAAAGAAAATAATTTCTATTTCTGCCATTTGTAGACAGTTTTATTTTGAAATTATTTTGTTCAACATTTTTTTTTTGTTTCCTAATTGAAAAAGAAAATGTTTCCAGGAAATTAATTAAATATGTACTTATTAAGAATTTCTTATTTTGTTTGTTAGAATTTTCAATGAACTATTTTTATTTTCAAGTTTGTATCCAAAGCAAATCTGTAACTGGTTGTATTATATTACAAATTATCTTCAGAAACGATACAACTATACTTAATGCAAGAAAAAAAAAACTTCTTTTCCGTTTATTAATGGCAAAATTTATATATAAAAAAAAAATTCCACTCGAGACTATTAATCATTTTGCACAAAAAAGGAGTGCACTGGTAGAATTAAAATGCATTTTGAAATTAATTAATTTTGCAATTCAGCCAGTAATTAATTACGTTGATAACAGAAACCACACACAATAACAAATTTAAAGTGCACTTTGCTGTCGAGATCATTGATAATAAAAAAACCATTGCACTGCGCGATGAACAATTTTTTTATTAATGAACATTTTCGTCAGAATTTATTTCAAGTGTCCACAGTGTAGAATTGCGAATCGTTAACCTGAAGAATTGCTAGAGACCATTCATTAAGGAATCTTTTGTTGTATGGTGTGAATGGCTTTGGGATTTGAATTTCTATGTGTCAGACATTTTTTTTTTTTGGTTTTGTTTCTGTTCAAATATGTAAATGAATGTCTAGTGGTTTTTATATATACATGTATACTTTTTTTTTAACAACACAGTCACAGGAGAACAAATTTTGTGGCAGGATTTCAAGAAATAAATGAGGTTTATTGTTCGTCTATAAACAAAAGAAACAAAACAAAAATGTCGTTTTAAAAGTACGAGGTGAATTATATTTAAATATCGACGAACATAACGTGACGAACATTTTAGGGGTGGGAATAATGTTATGTGTGTCTCCATATATTTGTTGTTTATACTTTCTAAGTGCAACGCACACATTTACGCCTCTTTTGGATACAAATTTTCCAAAAAATCGTTTTTTTTTTTTAATTTTCGCATAGTCGCCCAATAAACAAGGGCCACGAAAAAAATTGTTTTCAATAAGTTAGCTTATTTACCATAATTTATTACACATAAAACATTTACAAACCACTGAATACACCAGTAACATATTGTTATGCGTGTTGTACTTATTAGCTTCCTCGATGTCATAAGAAATTCGACATAATGCGCATTCCTTGTCTGACGAATTTTTTTTTGTTGTTTCTTTTAATTAGACAAAGGGTACAGCAGGCAGTCAACCGAATGATGTGTAAAAAGTTGCAATATTACTTAAAGTAAATAAAAATAGGGTAGATTGTTTGTTCGAGATGCCTTATCATTTTGTACAATGATTTTTGTAATTTATCGATGCGCACTAAACAACAGGATTGCATTTATTCGGACTCGTCCTTTTTCTTAATCCATGCTTTAGAATTTAGTTATTGTTTTAAATTACGATATGAATCACAAAGGTAATACCATATTTCTATATGTATAGGTATGTATATGTAGAGATAAAAATAATATTGATCTACATATTTATTTACGAAATGTTTGCATAGCCCCAACAAACCAAACCAATCGATGTTAGTTTATTATCTTTTCCATAAACGCAATATTTATACAAACAACCCAGCTCTTAGTCTTTATAAACTGTACGATAATCTCAAGTAATGTGGATGTTTGCATATAAGCTATTACGCGCTTACAAAGGAAACTACAGAAATGCCATAAATGTAGGTTTAAGCTAAACGGTCCATAGTAAATTGAAATGATGATAAAATCACACACACACACACACAAAAAAAAACAAAAAACAAGAAAAAAAAAACAAAAACAAAACACATTCGACCATATACGGGAGTCTGAGAACATTATGATTGCGGAAGTTGTTTCATGTGGATTACAGTGAAATGGTAGAGAGAGGGAACAGTTTTATCCAAATTTATACGCATAGTTATAAACACTGAATGGTAAATGGTATATAGACACCATGGCAAGTATCAATAGAAGTTCTTTTAACATTTGTTTTTATGTCTTTTATACCCAAGTTGATACAATGGCACAAATTGAATTATTAACATTCCATAAGTTTTTTTTTTTTTTATTTCTTTCTTTCTTTTTTTCTTTTTTGTAGAATTTATACAAAATTAAGTAATAAAATTTGAATAAGTTTTGTACAGATAAATTTGTAAATTTATAGATTTGCTACTTAACATTTAAAAATTTATGGTCTTTCTATTATTAATAAAAATATTTTTTCTTTGGAATTTTCTGTGAGAATCATCATGAGACTTAAATTCCACAGACAAATGGTTAATATCCGAACAACAACCAGACGTTCACCATATTATCAAGAAAAACGTAATTGGGGGATTCACAATGTTGACACTTCATAAGGATCATGGTTGCTGTCAGTAATTACATTTACATATGATTTCCAACTAATACGGGTTCTAGCTCTAACTATAGCTTTAACCTATCCAAATTTACTC
>JANSTT010019525.1:0-11318 GCA_026745375.1 Platyura marginata
AGTTTCTTTTATAAAAAAATTGTTTTGAATGCAATCTCAATAACTTTTTTTTTCTTTTTTTAATTTTGTGGTTTTGGGGGGGCTGTGGGGAGGGGGGGGGGGGGGGGGGCGTTTGGGGGTGGTTAGGTACAGAGTGCAAATCATTGTTATGATAAGATTGTAATAAATAATTAATTTTGCTATCAATCTCGTATTTTATTGTGATAGGTCATTATTTTAATTAATATAACCTTATTTGGATAGGTTAATTATGGTTTTGGGGTTAAGGACCAACTAAATATTTATTATTTTAATTGAGGATTTTGCTTGGGGTGGGGATATAGATGTTCAATATTATAATTGTTATCTTGATCAAAATTTACTATCGGAAAAACAATTATAAAATAACTTTTTCCTTAAATATCCTTTACATACAATATCATCTTCTTTCGTCTATTTTACTGTTTTCATCTTTTCTATAGGCGTATTGTATTACAATACGCATACCATCATCACGTCTCGTCTAAATTATTTTTCATTATATATAAAGTCTAAGTATATATAATTATTATCCATAGCTAATAGACTTTAAGCTCTGAAATATAAACGACTTATGATGAAAAAAAGATGACAAACAATTGTTTGAAATTGTTAATGTTCATAGAGTCGCACTGTCACTGTGGCTGTACATTTTCCTTTTACATTTTTTTGTACATTTTTTTCAGACCAGATACCAAAAAAGAAAAAAAAAACGAAAATCTTACAAAAGGAATTTATATTTAACCATTTATTTGCTCGAAAAAAATTAGTAGCAAAAAATATCATTCAGTATTCTGGCTCAAAAGATCAACATATATACATACATATATGTATAAGTACCTAACGTACCTAAGTATATGTCAAAGGACATTTCATTGATTTCTACCTTTTCCTAAATTTTAATTGTTTTCCCTTTGAAATTCCTGCTTCATATAAAAAATTGTTCCTTTGATATGCATTACTGGATACATATGTACATTATTAGAGTGGTTCAGAAGTTTTTCTAGACTTCCAGTTGTCTTATTACACAGCGCTTTTATTTCTTGATGACTTTATGGACTATTATTAAATACTCGCGGGGTCAATCGTTCGCTGTTACTATGCTAAATTGTTATTTCGTTCGATGCGTTTGGATTTATCTTCAAAATACTCGCTACATCTCTTTTTAATTTGCTGTTCTTCTCTAGTTAACCATAAATATTCAACAGATTTTGTGGCGAAATTTTGTTGTCAGAACATTTTCTTTACTAAACTTTGTATGTCATATACAAATATTTAAAAGCCATCACTAAGCCATGTTTAGGTCTACTCTATAGGTAAATTGGGTAGATTACATGAAAGCATCTTTATGTGATATCCGATTACAAGAGTTAAAAAAAAAGGATTATCTCTTCCTAACATTTCTAGTAAAAAAAAAACAATGTCAAAGATTGTCAATCCTTTTCGGGAATCTGAAAAAAAGTTTTAAACGACGACGATATCGTTAGGTTAATAGTCAAATGTCAAAATGCCCTAATATTTTTAAACTTTAATCATGCGAACGGCTAGAAAGAAACATGAAAGTTTAACTTTATTTGTTTATGTTGGAAATTTTTCGTCCAAATTTACCTTTTTTTTCAAAAATGATGTGTAAATAAAGGACGCATATTTTGAATGTAATTCAACTGAAATTAATTGCATTACAGTTTATTTTTGTATTTGAATTATTTAATTGTCTGTGAGCAAGAACAAAAAAAAAAGTTCATTTTTTTTTATATTCACGTTAAGTAAACTAAAAATATTCCTTAAAGATAATTTTAATGAATTAAGTCAATTTTTAACACACAGCCTTTTTTATATAGCACAATAAAACCTTATGGATGTTTGGAGAGTAATTTGAAATTAAAAATAAATTCTTCACAATGAATAAAAGATAACATTAACCCAATTGATTGTCGTGTAAAAAGAAAAAGAACGGAAACATTTTTTTCCATGGGGAGAAAGGACTACAATGATTATATACGAAAGCGCAATGATGTACATAGGACATTTTCTTTTTAGAGTTTATTTAATACAATGGAAGGTAACATTTTTAGGAAAAACGGGCTACACACTTTCTTTGTCACATAAGAAACATGAAATTAAGTTAAAATGTTAATATTTTTGGGAATTGAATGGAAAAGATGTCTGACATTAAGGAGTCGGAGTTTTTTTTTTTGTTTTTTTTTTTAAATTTTTACATTCCTTTAAAAGGTGTATAAGTAACAAACAAAATGTTTAAGATAGGGAAACCTGGCGCCGTCTCATTGTTGTCACCTCGGGTAATATGTACCTACTTTTGATTGATGATATTGAAGGTAAAATATTGTGAAGTTATTAATAATAATAAAAAAGCTAATGTAATGGCGTCAATAACTAATAACAAATGTTATGAATTTTGAATTTTCAATCAACATTGATTTATTTATTATTTATGGATGCCCTATGTTTATAGTGACATTTTTAAAATTGTTCAAGAGACAAATTACTTATCGAGTTTATTTCTATTTAATTCCTTCAATTCTCTATTTCCTTTGTTCCACTCCGCCCTCCATTTTCCTTCTCGCTCCTGCCGTCCGTTCTCTCTTTTATTTACAAAACTACAAATTAAATTCATATAAAATGAAGTCTTCTGACCCACTTTACCCTAGGATATGGCCTCTTTCTTCTTTTACAACCTTTTTTTTTAAATCAAAACATTTTCCCATATAAACTTTAAACTTCTCTAGGGTCTCTTCTAATTATTTGACAAATTTATAATTTGAAGGCTCCACCACACCTCTTTATTTTACGCTCATGATCGTTTAAGATGGTTTAAGTCAAGCAATTTGTTTATAAAGATTTTAGTTTACGATATGCTAAAAGTTATATTTTTAGCTAATCCTGTCATAATAAAAATTTTTTATTTCAATTTTATGACCGGACATGTCATAATTTTAAAATCATATATTGCACCCCCAGTGCAATAATAGGCTATTTGAAATAATTGACTTTAAACATTTGACTCATAGATTTTACAATTTGTTTTTTTTTTAATTCTACATTCTCACAATGTTTTTTTCTTAATTTTTGTTAAACAATATATTGTATACTTTGCTAAACAATTTCTGAGCATGAGTTATATACGAAATGTCTCATAATAACATTGCAATTTGGAAATAAATTAAAATGTGAAAATAATTGAAAAATAACAAAAAATATCATAAAATCAACATTTTATAAGCTATAAAAGCAATAAACTTTATTTTAAAGCTAATTTGATTATCTTTAACTTACCATTCTTAACTCAGAAATTCACTTTTTTTTAGATATCCCACTATTGAACTGGGGGTGCGATATTTGCTTTTTTTACGACTTTAAATTGTTGTTGTGTAAAATGTATTATGGAAAAGGACACAACACCCGACATAATAAATAATGGTGATACAATTTACACTACAAAATGCGGGGTTTCGAATATTATAAAGAGTAAGAAAATCGATTATTTAGTTTTCATCGGTTTCTACACTGAGTGTTTGAACGAAGCTTCAGCACGATACTTTCATCAATTCACGTTGATTTCCTTTTGTTTTCTTCAAATTGTTTAATTTTAAATTTAAGAGGGTATACAATTACTTCCGTTCTATATTTACATACATACATATACAGGTAACCCTCTTATAATGCGGAGGTTAGGTTCCACAAAAATGTCACGTTTAACGAGACAAGGAACTCATACAAAAAGTAGGGTTACGTTCCAATTTCAAATCAAATAAAAACTTTTTTTTTCAATTTAAAAAAAAAAACTTTAGAAAAATTAAAAAAAAAATTCAACTGTCAAATTTCAGTTGAATTTGAATGGTTTTTATTGAACTTTCAGGCGAGTTTGAATGGTTTTCCATTAATTCGACTAATTATAAACCGCGGTATAAGAAGACCCCGTTGTAGCGAAAACACTATATACAAGTACCGCGTTGTACGAGGGTTATCTGTACGTATATATCGTTTGTCTGCGTTCAATATTTTTGCAAAAGTGTTTTAAAAGACACACTTGGGTGTCTCATAAGAAACACATTAGATGGTTTTAAAGGTTGCTGTGCTAGATATTTAAATATATAAGTAGATCATATTCATTCATGAAATACACACAAAAATACAAGGTGTACTAAAAGGAGTTACCGCATACTACCCATAAGTATATACTATAAAGACTTGTCAGACAAAGTCGTTAAAATGATGAATTAAAAAAAAAAAAAAAACATCCCTTTGCAATGTAGTGGAAAGAATATTTATCAAAATGCCTACAGGGCAATTTGTTGGGGTGTTGAGAGAGTTCCACATAAAAAAGGTCATACATTATATAAAGCACACAACTCCATTCATATTGCAAAATATGAAGAATAATTTTTTTTTTTGGTAATATTTTAAGCCAACAATTTTTGTTGAAATTCCCACTCTGTTTTAATCTTATAATACAATTGTTTTTGTTTAATGGCAAAAATAAATAAACAAACGCATAACACACACACACACACACATATTAAATATAGGGGGAATTTTTAAGATTGGAAAAAATTTCTATATTGAAGTTATAAAAAAGAAATGGCTCTCTGTTTAATTAGACAATAATGTCAAACACATATTGTTTAGGAATGTTCGGCAAAGATAAATGTTTTCTTTAATGGGATATTCATCCATCTTTAATTTGTTTTTCGCACGAAATAGTGATTAAGATAAGAATTTAGGGTTAATTACATTGATGATGGACGTGAACATTAAATTTAAATCTTTGAAGTGAGCCATAAAAAATTTTCAGACAGATAATTCTGCATGAAAAATGTTATCGATGAAACGTGAGAGATTCATAGAAATGAACGCGCTAATTATGGCTATACTGTGGGTCTACTTAAATTTGTAATTGTATTTTTAGATGACTGAATATTTTTGATAAAATTTTCCATAAATCGTTTGAAATTTATGTATGTAAGTAGGTAGATGAAAATTCGTTAAAATTTAACGAGATGAAAATCAGAATTTTAATACTCCATTTTGGTTTTGGTCTCTATAAGAGTACAGTAATCCTTCGATTTGCTCTGTTAGGAAATTAATATCAATATACAGGTACACTCCTCCTAAAACACTGTTTCACTCTAACACGATTAGAAAATTACTGAAATTCTTGTATAACACAGTATAGTATAGCAAGGCTTTACCAAACGGCTCAGTGGAACGAGTGGTTGCCTTTGGAGCGGGAGGTCCCGAGTTCATGGCCGACTAGAGGGTGAAGCATATAGTGTTTTTCTCTGGCGTGTTGATGTGAATCTAAGGCCGGAGTGGTTGAATTGCACTTAAAAACAGTCTAAATAGTTGCAATTATCCCAAGAATGTTAAAGAGTGACCGAGCATTTGTAAGGTTTCCAGAAAAGAAGCACACATAAAGTGCTGAATTTTTCCACACAAAAAGAGATTGTCATGTCAATTAAGATGAAATGCTAAACAGAGGTACAGTAAAAACGTAGAATAGCTATATGGACCCAAAAAAGTGGTCTATCTCCTGGGTTCAATAAGCACCACCAACCTAACCTAACCTCATATAACACGGAATTATGTTGGAACAATTCTATCATATTATAGGATGGATATCTGTATTAGATTGTGTGTTAATAGTTTCGCTACTGCACAGAATTTCAATTTTTTTATAAAGAAATACAACAGACATCTGCGGTTTTTTTTCGGAACACTAAACCCACTAAAATTAAGGGATTACTGTACATATTTACAAAACAAAAATTTTCTTAAATTTTTTTATGTACATAAATAGCATTTTAAGTGGAATATCGAAAGGTCAAACATTTTGATTTCATTTGTTCGTCTTTACCTTCAGCCATGACGGATCTCTGATATTTATATTTTTTTTTATATTGATTAAAAGGGAAGTAGATTCATAACGTTATGTTTTACTTAACATCCTTATTTCCGTTGTTCCACAAATCGTAATCAAAATCAAATTTGGTACAACAAATTAACCACTAGCTTTCCATCTATAACCGCTTGTTTTTTTATACCATCAAGCATATACCTAGTCCTAGGATATAAATCATCCCATTGTGTGCTGTAGTTGACGTTTAACATTCAAATATTAAACAAATATTTTTTTTTTGGTTCAATGTACGTTTTTATTACTTTTATTTTTTATGTAAATTTTTTTGCCTAAAATAAAATCAACATTTTGTTTACAAAGTAGAGTAGACTCTGTAGTAGGTTTGCGAGCTCATTGAAATTTCTATGTTTTTATTATTGAAAAACGTAAATCATGTTTTATTATTTGTTTCATTTGATTAATTGATTAGGAACCTATACATATACACACAGTATATGGATACTCACCCACAACTATATTTATATACCATTTTGAGTGTTCATTTTCAAGTAATTAATCGAGTACACACAATGTTTCTCTATTGAACGCCTTTCAATATATAAAGGAAATGAAAATGTTTTGAGGAAAAATATTTATCAATTTTCAACTCTTCCGCTTTATTGAAATTAAAGTGTATACGAACCAACCTATCTAACATTATATCAAGATGTTTGCCCTTTAAATTACCAACAATCTTATTATAATAATGGGACCTGGGTGTATTTATACAGGTAATTCTACGTTTTTTGAATAAACCATTTATGTCAGTAAATTGAATCCTTAAAGCTACCTTCACCTGGGCACACCGTGTTTATATGGAAAGTAGCTCAATGGAGTGAAAGAGATTTTCTATAAACAAAAACTGATATTATTATGATACAACTTTTTATTCCGAAAATCGTTTTGGCCTTTTTTAACTTTGTTGAATTTATTTAATTTGAAATACAAAAATGCTTCATTGTGGGGAAAGCGATATGAAAAGACGTTTTATGAATTTCATATTAAAAGAAATTGTAATATTTTTATCTTTATCTTGTTCAAGCCAATATACTTGTACGGTTTATTTTAATTTGATTCTATGTTATTGAGATTAAAATTGAAATTAATTTTTTTTTCTTGTATACCTGGTGTACGATAAATATTTGTTCCAGTCGTCAGTAGTCGTTGAACTGTCGTAATTAACGAAAATTTAAGAAATGTAGTGGTTAAATAAACGTAACATAGGGGAGTTCCGCAGGGTTTGGTACTACATATAATAATTGATGTTTTATTATAAAATTAAAATTTGGCTATTATGTGTGCAATTGATGAGTAGTGGAGCCTTAATAATAGTTGGGACCTAACCTAATACGTTAGAAATTTTTATCTACTTGGTCTTTATCAAATTTAATAATTATAATTCCATTTTGATTTATATCATAATGAGAAACTTTTCTGGAACAAATATTTGAGACCAAATAACTAAGATAACGAAATACTTTCCTGACACAAGATATTTATATAAATTACCCCTATAATATAACATTTAAGAACGCGATACTCATTCCCCCAACGAATCAAAAATCAATATAAATTCGGATAAAATCAAAATTTTAAGAAAACCAAAGAGTTCATAAACAAGCTTCAATCTTTTGTCCAATATTCAAACCAAAATCCCAAAACGAATATCCATTATGATTACAAAAAAAAAAAAAAAAATTATTCTCGCAAATTAACGTTAAAACAGCAAAGTCATCAAAACAAAGACTGGTATTATCTTAGCACCCATGCCAGAAAGAAGTGAATTGTTTGGAACATCCAAAATATTTATTAAATAAACAAAATATGTAAATTTAGTTGAAAAAGACAAACATCATGCTCCGAAATCAACTAGAGATGATGCTCTTCGAAATTGAAAAATCAAACGCCCAAAAATATTTTTCAATATTGTGTCTCAATATACATAATATGATTTGATATTTGTATATACCTATGTATATGTATATTTATTATATAATCCAGGACTTGCACTGTCTGACCTAGTTGATTTTGAAATGAGGAAATTTTACTGATGTGGTTTTCATATAAACAACATATTTGTATGATGTTCACGCGATTACGCACAATGAACGAATACAAAATAATATAATGAAAAAAAAAATGTATTTTTAAAATTCAACAAAAACATTATACAAATTCTGGGGAAAACAAAAATCTCAGGTATAACAACTCTCGACGCCTTTTCGGCTCCATTTTTTTTATTATACATTCGTAGTTCTATCCTCTGCCAATTCACTTTTTGTCAAAATTAAAACCAAATAAAAGTGTCAAGTAGTTACAAACCTTTAGAATGGGAAAATGCAAAGTAAACAAACGGAAATTGCTTAAAAGAATTTTAGATTTCCCAGAGTTTTCCATTTAAATTTATTTTCCGGTGTTAAATTGTTGTGTGAAATGGAAAATGGTGTCTATTTTCTAACGATGTGGGATATGCTAATATATGAAAAAATAAAAATATTTAAGTATGTAAAATGGAAAAGAAGGGCTGCCAATATTTATATGGGGACAGTTACTCATACCAAATGTAGCAATACAAAAGATATATGGAATCGATTGAGCGAATTATTCTTCATATGCGCCCCATATTGGCTCCTTTAAAAGCTTTTTTCTTGTCAATTGACTCGAAACTCTATAATCATCACTTTAAAGTTAATTAATCAATTAATCCGAAAGATGATGTTTCACCTTAAATAATGTGGTAAATAAATCTTTAATATTTCCTCTTTAACTTTTATGTGAAATGGGAATTATTGATTATTCCTTGACAGTTTTCATATACGTACATATCTGACTGCTGTCCAGTTTCAGTTATTCGTTTATGTACAAGAGACATATGTCCACTTTTTTGACGGTTTTCTCTAAAAATAATTGCTTTTCTCAAGTACCAGTGAAATAATTAACAAACTGAATCCATTAAGTTACAAACAAAAATTAAAATTTGAAAAATTCATGATTTAAAAAACCAATTTTAAATTTCTTTAATTCCGTTTAAGGAATAAGGAATTTACAAAAAAAAAAAAAATGAAAAAAACAGATTTGGGGTAAAATGAAATTTGTCTGAAAAGTAATTTTTTTTTTTTTAAATTTAGAAGTTTGGGTAAATAAATCAAATATCGAATGAAAAGTCTGAACTGACTGAATTAAATTTAAGGAAACGAGAAAAACATTGCGACTTAAGACAAGAGCAATATTGACACAATATAGGATTATTTTTAACGATACGACATTTATGTAATAATAATTCTTCCCGTCATATACATAAGCCCTATATAATTCCTGGTTACGCCTCTGGGTTAGATATGAATTTTATTCCCGTCGAAAAGTTTATAAAATTGTGGATTTAAAATGTACATTAATTACATTTTAAAAGTCTAAAGTAATGTAAATCATCCTAAAAAGTATATGAATTTTCTAAATTAATATGAATTACATTAAAATGTTCTTTCATATACGAATACGATGGTATTTTAAGAGTTTATAATTGATGGAAGAATAGGTGGGTGGTATAACATGTAACACATTTAGTACATATAGAAAACTTTAAGAATAATTACCTCCGTTATTATAATTCCATAAATTAACAAGATGGCTTTGTGTCTATAATATTATTATGTAAGGTATACGTAATAATTATTATAGCCTACTAATTTATATTAAGAGCCTACATTTGTTAAATATAATTTTGTCATAATCCAAATAAGTGGTTTATTAAATTTGGTAACATCTGAACAATTGATGTATGTAATCTATTATACGATAATATCTAAATGGTGTATATAGATTATTGCAGAGGCTGTTCCTATAACGATTCAATTTGTCCATTGACCACCAATCGAATTTGTATCCATTCATCCATTCCATTGTTGTAAAATTAATATATTATATTTCTGTGATTTATGCCTAATTTAAAGTATTTTTTTTTTATTTAATTCTTAATCTTTCTTTTACAATTTTATACTTCTTCTTGCCACTTACCATAATCGCCAACAGTGGCACGAACATGAGGGGAAATAGAATTGAGAAAGTTGATTTTAGATGCTGTATGACAGGGTAACTTTAGTTCTTTTCTATAATAAAGAATAATTATATATGAAAGCAGTTGAAAGCGTTTTTGTTACGCCCTGTGGAAACATTTTTGATTGTTGTATTTATTTTCTCTCGCGATATAAAATGTAAGCAATCTTTTACCATTCAATTAAAGAGAACAAAATTATTGGACTCCCGTTAAATTCTCCCCCCTTATACAGCGTATTTTCAGCATGATTTGCCATAATTGAATAATATTATTAAGATAAGGCATTAAATGCAAAACGAATTGTTCTATACGTTAAAAGAAAGAAACAATTCAGCATTTGTCGTTTACATTTTTACGAGCACTGTATACCGGGTGTCTCTACATTTAAATATTTTTAACTTTATTTCATTAGAGAGGACATTAAGGTACTGCCACACAGAGCGCGGTCTGTCATTTATTGACAAAACATTTTATTATTGTGATTGCAATTTTAGTAGAATTGAATGAAATTTTGATAGATAGATAATGTGAGAAAATATTCATTTATTTTTTATATGAGTAATAAAATTGACAGTGAAGTGCAAATTTTTACGAGGTTTTTTTTTTGTATCACAAATCATAGGGTCCTTCATATTTATATTTAAATTTTGTAGAATTTTTTTTAGCATATATGAAATGTGAGTCACTCACTGTATAAATAATATTTTAGTTAGACTCGTTTAACATACATTTAACATGGTTTAACTTAGTATTCATGACCAAAGGTATAATATTACATATTTTAGTTGTCCACTATTATGTCACAGTTCAAGGAAAACTGTATCAATCACTTTATGGGCGGGCATTGAATAAAATATTTTGCGGTTAGAATTTAATAGTATTTTTTTTTATAGAAATCGCATAAAAAGTTGCTCCAATATGGTTTCGGAATAAAATATTAAAGAAGAGTGGATGCGTATTAGAACCAGAAAACTGATAAATGTGACTGAATAACTTGGTTGATATTTTATTGTAAGACATATCGAAAAAGCGGTAGTTTTGACAGTGACATAAACCAAAATTGACCGTGAATTGGATACACCATATGGAATAATAATGAACATATTACATAAAGTATATTTTTGTCAACAAGTTTATATAGGATTACGTCTTTAAGAAAGGCATATTTGAGATTTAGGAGAAATTTATCGAAACATATTTTTTTTTTTACATATTTTTCGAGTTTTATCTTCAACGTCATAAATATCTATCTATATCAATAGGTGCGTTTTCGTGGGATTCGTAGACTGAGTTTGGTGTTACGATCGACCGATTTTATTTTTTTTACGT
>JANSTT010019526.1:0-11313 GCA_026745375.1 Platyura marginata
TTCGATATACGGCTTTTCGCTTTACGGCCAACTTTTTCGGAACGGATCTAGGCCGTATAACGAGGTATGAGTGTATTTCGAAATTTTGTTGTTAAGGATGAGAAAACACATTGTTTTCAAAAAATTTGTATGGGAGTATATTGCACAACTACCAATTCGTGAAGAAAACACGAAAAAACGCGAAAAAAACCAAGGCTCCCTTTTAAAAAACAAATATAAATATACCGAAAATTGCAAGGTCCCTTGCTAAAATAAATAAGATAAATAATCTTTTTTTTTTAAATGTGTGAACAAATTTTATTGATAACAATTTTAGTTAGTATGTAATATGATTTCGTTTGTGTATGGTGAATTTTTTTTGCGGTAAATTTTTTAGATAATTATAATTTTCAAAATAACTATTTTGGACAATCTTAACTGTAACCCCTATGCCATGGACAGGTATTTAACAAAAAATATAAAATAAACAATTAAATAGTAAATGTTAATATCTAATATTAATTATTTGTGCTTTGATTAGAGACTTAAATATTTAAAAAATAAGTGC
Organism: Platyura marginata; assembly: GCA_026745375.1. Classification (NCBI taxonomy): domain Eukaryota; kingdom Metazoa; phylum Arthropoda; class Insecta; order Diptera; family Keroplatidae; genus Platyura; species Platyura marginata. The sequence goes on from JANSTT010019526.1 coordinate 548, forward strand.
GGTCATTCTAATATACAAAATACCAAATATTTTATCTAATCCAGGTATTGACAAAGATAAGCAGAATTGCGTCATCATACGCAGAGTCATATTTGTTTATAAACATTTCTTATAAGAAATTGAATAAACTAAAACTTGTATAAATCACCTAACTCGAATTAAATAAAAAAAATGATTAAATCACAATCATTTCCGGAAAATACCGAATGTGGCATACTGGCAGCTGATGGTACATATTACGAAAACGGAGATCCATCTCAAATTGAATATCATCATCACAGTGACTCATCTTTACCGGTCATTTGTAATTATGATTCACCACATGGTAGTCCATATTCAAGAAGATATCCAGCCGCCGAACGAAAAATAAGGTACAAAAATCATACCTAATTATTTCGAGCACTACCTTGATATTCCATGAGAATATTTAAAATTCAAACAAAATTCGCACCTACAGGCTAGTCTTAAGATAACAATTCATGATATTTTACTCATTTTCAGAGATGATTATGTACAAAATGAGTCTATACCAAACCAAGTATGGATATGTAGTCAGTTGGATGATGATGATGATAATAATCTTGAAGACAGAGAAATTCGAGGTAGGCAAAAATATTTATGTAACTGCTTGACTAAAATTGATTTATATATAAAAATATTCTATTATCTATCCATCTAGTCTAGATAAATAAGATTACATGCGTACCTACCTAATTAAACATTTACCTACAGTAGATAACATATAAATTTCGTATTTCATAGACATTGTAAAACTTACTTTGCACCATTTTTTTTTTCTTTCCAGAGGTAATATATCCAATTGAAGTGCAAAGACATCAGAGTATGCAAAGTTTACGCCATTTGAGGGATCCACACTATCAAGGTAATCGTAGCCGAAAACCAAAAAGAGTTATTGACAAAAGTGGTGAACGAAATGTTGGCTTTTCACATATACCACAGAGATCTTGGAGATATTTTAAGGATTTCGTAAATACATTGGTAAGTATTTAAACTGACTTATTGACCAACCATAAGGAAAAATATTTTTATTTTTTATTAGATTGATGAACAGTGGCGATATGTAATTACAGTATTTGCATTAAGCTTTTTCTTGTGCTGGATATTGTTTGCTATACTTTGGTATTTGATCGCACATGCACATGGCGATTTAAATTTCGATCCCGAAACGGGAAAACGATTAAATGATGGTCCTGTACCATGTGTGGAGGGAGCATATAATTTTGTTGGATTTTTACTATTTAGCATAGAAACACAGGTTTGTATATGTTAGCCCTCCCTCCCCCAGTTTGGACGATAGTTAATCTGACTATAAATTTTACAGGTGTCCATTGGATATGGTGAAAAATATCCAAACGAAGAATGTCCCGAAGCTCTATTTTTAATGGTACTACAAATTATATCTGGCATTGCAATCGAAGGTGGTATGGTTGGCATTGTCTATGCAAAAATGATACGACCACCAAGGCACACTAGCAATATGCAATTTAGCAAAAAGGCCATTGTATGCCAAAGAGATTCGAAATTATGTCTAGTTTTTCGTATATGCGACAATAGACAAAATCATACAATTAACTCATGTGTCCGAGCGTATTTCTTTGAAGAACGATTGTAAGTATCAAGTCAATATACATTAAGACTAAGCTTTATTTTTTAATTTTTAATGGATATCATCCAATTTATTAAATGAACAGTTCCGTTGAAGGTGAAAAATTGAAACAATTTCAGCATTCATTAAAATTGGAAAATGATGGTAAGGTTTTTCTTATATTTCCGTTAACTGTGTGCCATGTCATAGATAGCAATAGTCCGTTATACGATTTATCAGCTAAAGATTTACTAGAGAAAAAGTAAGACTCTTCTGCGCATGCTTACGCAGATATTTATGAGAATGCTTAGTAATAATGTTTAAGATTTGAGATCATCATTACATTAACTGGACACTCAAATTTAACGGGCCAATTGATTCAGTCTAGAACATCGTATATACCAAGAGAAATAATGTGGGGAAATCGATTTGTGAATATGGTACAATACAATAAATCTCATGAGGTCTACATAACTGATTTTGATAAATTTGATCAGATCGAAGAGGTACAATGAAATTGTTTTTTTTTGGTAGCATTCAACATAAAAATTACTCTACTTAGATAGATACTCCGTTGTGTAGTGCTAGACGTTTGGAAGAAGTTCAAGAAGAATTATTAGGGTATTATGTTGTTGAGATGTCACACGTTGATTACTACAATGAAAAATTAGATAAGATTCATCATCATCATCATCATGTCATTGATGAGGTATGTACTACATACATAAAAGGTGAATAATTTTTTTTTGAAGAAATTTTAAATTTTATAACTCCATAATAGAGTACTGAATTGATGCTATCAAGTCCAGAACCAGGACCTAGTTCAAATGGAAATGAATCCACTCGCGATGAACAAACTAATCAATTTAATTACAAGTTTGGCAACAATTTTCAAATGGAAGAAATGGCAAGAGATTAACCTCGAGTTGAATCAACACAATAATAACAAATTACAAGAAAGTGGAGGAGTATTTTTAGGTTAAGTAAAGTTAAAAATTAATAGATTTTTGAGAAAATATAATGTATCAAAAGCTATTTTAATATTACTTATTTGATATAAAACAATTAAAGTAAATAATAAGAATAATTTACGATTTTCTGTTAATAACACTAAGTTGTCGTTTTAGTTCCTCATTTTCAGCTTTTACCGATATATACTCTTGAACAAATGAATCATTTCGTATAAGTGCCAGTATACCTTCTTTAATATCTAAAATATCGGTTAATTCCAATGCCCACAAATTCGAATGAAGTGACAGAGATAAATTTTTGATTAAATCACCAATTCGTAATTCACTTTTCTGTGCATTTAATTCCATTTTTTCCAAACGTTCACTCAGATCGTTCAATTGTACGCCACATGATGTACACTCACTTTTCGTATTTACGATGGTGGTCTTTGCATTTTCACATAACACATCCGGTTTGACTTTAATTGGATTTGGTGTTGAACTATGATTGTCATTGATGTATCTATTGAATATGTCCACTTCTTTCTTAGACGAATTTTGATTTTCTTTATTTACATCGATTGGCTCTAGTAAATTGGATGTTTCTCGATTGACAATGGGATTTCCATTACTTTTACTATGGGACGGTGTTGTTTGTATGGCATCTTTATCTTTAATTTCTTCAATTTTTTCCAAATCAAATCGCAATTTTGATTTATATATATCATCCGGACCCATACTTAAACGTTTCAAATTAGTTTTTCGTTTATTCGCTACAATTAATGGTAAATCCGTTATCACTTCGGTGGAACCAAAATTATCGGATATTTGTTTTATTGATTCTGCAGCGGCAGGTGTATTTGCTCCTAAACTTTGTCTATGTTTATTTAGTGAATCTCTATTAAGACGAAGTTCTGCATATTTTAATGGTGCATCAAAACTTTTGAGCGAATTGTCTGCAGAATGTGAATCCAAACTATCAGATCGGGTAACTTTAAAATCCATATCAAAAAAACTATCTCTTTTCTTTATGGTTTCATTTTTGTTGTTGGCATTTGCAGTCACACAACACATATCAAAGAGTTCATTGAATGAGTTTTGATGCGTAGACGAGTCGACTTCCTCATTGATTGAATTTTCCGAATTTTGGTGAAGAGATGACGAAGCTGAAATATTTTCCGTTTTACTTAACGGTATCCCTTGATCGTTGATGTTTGGAACAAAGGCAACTCGTATAACATTACCATCATGAGCACGTTTTATATTCAGCGAAGACTTTAATTGACGAAAATCATAAGAAATAATATCGCCTTTGAGATTGCCAGCACAAACAAATTGTCCACATGCCGACAAGCAAACGGCTGAATATGGATGTGGATGATGAACTTGTGTAACCGTAGCCTTTCGTCGAGTATCATAAACGTTCAAATAACAATCGTAACCGACAGTTATAAGAGTATTGGGTAATGACAGTGACCAACAAAAGTCTGGACATGGTGCTGAATGGGCTGCTTGTTCTTGGAACACGATACGCTTTGTTTGAGCATCTAAAACAGTTATTGATCCATTGTATGAAGCAACACCAAGATGAAACCTTTTAGTGGGGTGAAATCGAAGTAATGTGGAACTATGTTAAAAATATTGTTAGCAATTATTGAAAGAAATGTAGCTACTATGCCGATTTTTACTTCTGATCTAGCCTAAGTGTATCCATTTTAACATTAGTTTTAAGACCATATAAATTAATATCTCCATTGTTGTATATACTGGCTAAAATTTCATTACAGCTGCTGTAGTCTAAAGATATTACACTGTTGTTTACTTTATCTAAAACGAATCAGAATGGTTTTTTTTTGTAGTTTGTTCCTTTTAAATTCTTACCTGGTTTAAACTTGATCGGAACATATTCCGCAGATTGTATATTAAAAAATTGAATGTGACCTGTGGAAAAACCAAGAGCTACGTTACCGTTATCGATGTTTGTACATGTTCCACAGGTTAGATCTTCAATTTTCCGTTTTTTCATACGTTGAATTATGTCTATTCCATTTTTTTTGCAGGATCGTAAGATTTCAAAGCCCGTTTGTTTGTTAATTGTCAAAAAAACATTAATATTCGTGAAAAATTTAAAATCTTCAGTTTCATTTCCAATATGCGAATATGTATACTTAGTTTTCAATAATGGAAACTGATGAAGTTGAGTATTTCTACCAGAAGAAATTAGGTCCAACATATTTTTTGTATTTATTGTACAACAAATGGAGTAACTTTAAATTTAATTGAACAATGCAACGGTAAACAGACAAAAAAAAACGTTAATTTCTTTGACGTTTAACAGTTTTTTATATAATATGGGTACATATAGACATTGGAAACCTATTTGCGGGCCACAGTTCACATCACTGACGGCACCCGCCATGTTTTTTTAGCCATATTTTTTCCACCATTTTTTTTCCACCATATTTTTTCATGTGTAGTGTCGTGTCAAATAATTTTACCATAGACGATCAAAACGTCAACAATTAGTAAAAATACTTTTAAAATTACTAGTTTTTAACACATATTCTTTGTTCGCATCTGTAAAATACATGCTCGTTCAATAAATAAACAATCGGACAAAATGAACCGTACTGAAGGTTTAGTGCGGCGTGTCAAAAATAGAGGTGATGGATCCGAAGGTAGTTCAGCTGGAAATACTATCGAAGAAAATGATACCAATAAGGAACGTGAAGAAGAATTGGATGAGAATGATTCCAAAGAGACTAGGCTAACGCTAATGGAAGAGGTTCTATTGCTCGGACTCAAGGACAAAGAAGTATGTCAAATGTGTTATGCTAGTTTCGATTTGCGTCAAGGCAAAATTGTTTACTTTTTGTGACCTCATCATATATTATATTCCTCATATATTTTCTATATTTTCATATAGTTGTTACAGTACTACTAAACGATAATAACGAGGATTACACCTACCCAAAATGCATCATTTTATAATTATCAATTCTAATTATCATAATATTTTGGTTTTTTTTATTAGTTTTGATAACGCAATTAATAAGCTAATAAACAGTAGGTATGTACTTTGATGAGTTTGTTCGTCACAACAGATAATGAAATCCATCCACCCAATATTATTATTCATACTTTCACATAACATAATCAAATTAATTGAGATTTTATTTATTAACTGGTTCTTGGTCCTCTTATTGAAACTTTAACGGTCGTATAAAAGCAAATAAAACTGTCTTCTAAAAAGAAGAAGCTATTGAAAGTAATAGATTAAACGTGATTTTTGGTTTCGCCACAGGGTTACACATCATTTTGGAACGATTGTATTTCTAGTGGTTTACGTGGATGTATTCTAATCGAATTGAGTATACGAGGCCGTGTCGAGCTTGAAAGAGCTGGGATGCGAAGAAAAGGATTAACATCCAGGTGCCCTATACAAATTTATAATTTTCAAAAATTCGTTTCTAATAATTATGTTTTAATTCCAGAAAATTAGTAATTAAATCCGATACACCAATAGGCGACGTTCTTTTAGATGAAGCCCTTAAACATATAAAAGAAACCGATCCACCAGAAACAGTTCAAAGTTGGATTGAATACTTAAGTGGTGAAACATGGAATCCACTTAAACTTCGATATCAATTGAAAAATGTTCGTGAACGATTGGCAAAGAATTTAGTCGAAAAAGGAGTGCTTACGACAGAGAAACAAAATTTTTTACTTTTTGACATGACCACACATCCATTAAATGATAATGTGATTAAATGTCGTCTAGTTAAGAAGGTAAAATAGGAACGGATAATTTATTGACCATTGACTGACCATATTAAGTAATATAATTTTAGATTCAGGATTCAGTTCTATCAAAATGGGTAAATGATCCTCAACGTATGGACAAACGTATGCTGTCCCTTATATTCCTTGCACATGCCAGTGATGTCCTCGAAAATGCCTTTGCCCCATTAAACGATGACGACTATGAATTAGCAATGCGACGAGTAAGAGAATTACTCGATTTAGATTTTGAAGCCGAATCAGCAAAAGCTAATACAAACGAAGTTGTGTGGGCGGTTTTTATGGCATTCACTAAATAATAAAAGGTTTTTAAATTTTTTTCTTTTTTATATAAATTACCTAATATTAAATGTTTCTAGCTTACCATTTAATAAATTTATGATTATATCGTTCGATCATAGTATATTATTTAGAATTAATTTAGGTGTGAACATTAATAACTGGGTTTGTTATCAGAATATTGCTTCGAAAAGTCAACTTTACCAAATGATCACTATTAAGTATCTTTATACAAATAGGGGGGGGCGGTCTAACGAATAAGCGAACACAAATAGAAATACGAAGGCTGATTATTTTCACAATAGCCATCCAAGGCAGTGGACTCTTAAATGTGAAGAATGTCAAATTTGTGGTTCTATTTTTATTGTTGAAATGAAATTTGTACAATCAATTTCATAAATCTTTCCAGTTAGTTGGGAATTGGGATAGATGAAGAGAGCATTTCTCACATACGGACGTTGAAAGAAAATCCCAATGTGAAAAGGGTGTTTACAGTCAGGGGGTCTATTATGCAATCCGAACGAAATTGTATTTTGTAAGTTCAAATCTAATCAACCTCGTATTGTGGTATTATGAACACTGTCGAACTGTCGGCCAATGAATTATGATTTCTTAATAAAAAATATCTTACTATTACATTAAATTAAATATTGTTGTAATTTCATTTCTTTTTAATGTTACTAACATTTTACAAAAAAAAACCACTTAAACCCAAACTAAAGTACACAAATTTGGTCGAAACTGTTTTCATTCGGATTTCATAATAGAACAGATTAATTTTCTCCTCATTCTAAGAAGTTTTTTTTTGGCCTGTCAACATTTTTATAGCGGACCGATGGGGATTTTTCAAGTACCCTCACAGTATCTGTTGGTCGACTTTTACCACTAATGTACTCGTTTTCAGGGACATTGCTTTCATAAACTTAATTCCGATAACATTTATTACATTTTTAAATTGATTAGGAAAATTTGATAAAATAAAGTATATTGGTAAGTATTGTTAAAGTAAATTTCTGTTTATTGTTTATAGAGAATTTAATTTATATTTACAACAATAATTTTGTGTCATCCTTTTATATGTTAATTACATATTTACGGAAAATTGTTAATTAAATTTCTTTTACATTTTCAGATAAAATAAATAACAAAAAAAACATAACCATCTAAACCTAAACGACAACAAAATTGCACCCAGGACATGATTGCGTGTTTTCACAATTTTTTTTTTTATAAATATTGATTTGGATATTAACTCTATGTATGTTAGTTATGTTATTATTATATATGATGCGAATGAATACGAAAGAGAATTATTATCAGAGGCGAATACACATTTTAATTTGAATTTAAAAAAAAACTTCAAAAGAAAAAAATGTTGATATTACAAGCTGAATTTAGCATTCATAAAGTGCATTCCTCCGTTGTTTATTGGATATTAATAACTACGAAATTACTTACGCATATAAATAAGATTTTTTTTTAAAAATTATATAGAAAAATCAGACGGTGACTATAGCATAGTTCCTTATGAATTAGGATGCAAACGAAACTAAAAATTCTAGAAATAAACATGAGATAAGTTTGATTTATACATACCCTACATACCTGATTTAAATAACACATTAAAAACTGTATAATCAACAACAATTAATAGACATTTTTTTAGTTACAGTGTTTTAATAGATTTGCAAAGTGAAGTAATAATATTAGAACATTTTGTCATCATTTAATGTAATATATAAATAAATTTAAAATAAAGCAATTTTTAAAAATTAAATTCAGCCATTTATTATATTTAAATAAAACCGGTAAAAATGAATAGTCCCGTAAACTGATTATATAATAACCGTATGTTAACACATTTGCATCGGGCAAAACAAGATTTCTTGTTTCCCGTATGCTACTTAGAAATTATAGATTTGAATTTAGAACTTTTCAATCTAGAAGAAAAAAATATTTTCGCTAGATGTAGATAACAATATGCCATATAGTTGTGTTCACAGCTAAACAAAATAAGGACTCGCTAGAGATTTTAATTTTTAATACTAAAATTAATCTTCGGCCAGAATTTATTCATCTGGTTGTGTCTACATTCTCCCCTCAGAAATCCAATGCATACATAAACATTTAATTAAAATCCATAAATCTAGTTTGTTGAACCTGTCGCTCTGTGGAGAATCTAATAACTTTTGTTTAATCTAAATCAATACAAAAAGTCTTGTCTCTTTTTTTTTAGGATATAGGGTTTTTATATAGTATGTGGCCATGGTTAAAGAAATTGCTGCACATCTGTCTTTCTTACATTTTAAAGGTATAGGATATTGCTGTTCTGTTGCGTTTTATATTAAAGAGGAGGTTAATTTAAGGCAAAGACAATTTTGATATAAAACGGCCATGGGTACGTGCCACAGCCAAACGATGTACTTTTCATACTCGTTGTGTTTTATATATTTCGGAAAAAAAGTCCAGATGATATTCACCCTCCAATTATACAACATTCATTAATAGAGGAGAATTTTATTATCCCTTCCTGCATACCGATTTCTTTTCCTTTTGCATAAATACATAATAAAAAAAATTACATTTTTGAACACATGGGTCAATGTGTGGATATTTAAACAAAATGCCTCTGAATACCATTGATCGCAGGTCTGATGAAGATCGGCAGTCCAATTGATGAGCTCAATAACACCGCACAACAATAGGTTTGGATTCAAGGTGTTTGTGTACGTGGGTTTTTGTTTGTTTTTTTTTTTGTTTTTGGTCTTTCGTTTTTGATTACTGTTCGGAAGCAAAATATTATTGATGGATTTTTTATTTATTGCTGTAAATATTCTTTTCGTTAAGTGGTTATGGTTTAGTTTGGAATTTTATTGAATATTTAGTTGCTTTGTTGTACATACAATTTTGTATATAAGCAATATGGAAATAACATCTATGCACGGGTATATTCCAGCCTATGTTGATCTATCAGCATATCATCATCGTTCATATAGTTCAACCGAAGAGAATAGTTCAATATTTTCGAACAGTCCACCATATGGTGCTATGCCACCAATTTCCTACAATCCACCCGGTTATTTGGTACAAACATGGACCATGCAAAATGGCTTGGATGAATGTTCCCATACAAGATACGAAGATTCATCGTTAGAAAATGTTTATAAGGAATATACACCGCCAAAGACAATAAAACATCTACAGCAAACAAAAATATCGCCAAAGACGATATCTAGTCGGGGCCGCGGACGTAGAAAAGGAAACGGAAAATCTACAATCGGTAAAACTCAATCAACAAATGTGTCTGTTCTAAAAAAACGACGATTGGCAGCAAACGCACGGGAAAGACGACGGATGAATGGTTTAAATGAGGCATTCGATAAATTACGAGATGTTGTTCCATCTTTGGGAGCCGATCATAAACTATCGAAATTTGAAACACTGCAAATGGCACAGACATATATTTCGGCTCTTTGTGATTTATTGGAACGTGGAGCTGATGAAACGACATATACATTGTTCAACGAGAAAAATGCTGGTGGAAAGTACTGAGTGCATATAGTTAGTGTGATGTGACTTATAGCAAAAAGCCAAGCTTTTAAAAAAATTTAGTATGTATTTTAAAAATTACGAAAAAATAAAAAAAAAATTGTACATAAAGAAGTAATTTAAAATCAATGTACTCATGTGTGTAATGTATGTATGTATTGTATATGTATTATAAAACCAAAGAATCAGTTTTAAACAAATTGAACGTTTATTTTAATAAAAAACTAATTTCTGAATTGTTTGAATTATCTTACTGTATAGGAATGTGTGTTGGCTTTAAATATTTCTCCCCATTTGGCAGTATGTAGAAAACAAGGTGGTAATCGAGTACATAATATTGAAAATTAAATACAGGTTTTCCTCGAGTTACGCGGTACTTGAGTTATGCGGAATAAAATTGCGGTAATTCGGACACTCGGTAATCCGGACACCTTTAGCATTTGCATTGTGTTATAATCCGGACACTGCTTACAAATTTTGTACTCGATAGTCCGGACATCTAAGAATTTGTTATAGGTAATCTTGTGTTCTATGGTTATTGTGTTTCTTATTTACTTCACCACATATACTACATACTATCT
>JANSTT010019527.1:0-11309 GCA_026745375.1 Platyura marginata
TATAATTATATTTTGTCCGGTCATTAAAATTACGGATAATTCTAAGATTGCTAGTATTTTTCACTCGTCCTACGATAGAGCCGAATAGCCATATTTTAATCGTTTTTTTGAATTTTAAATAGTTCAAATTATCCGTAACCTACTGTATTTTGGAATACAAATTAATGTAGTTTAAATCCCACAATTTACTACACATTATAAAATTGTTATTATTGTTGAAAAAATTAATTATTGGAACAAAAGCAACTCAAGTTGCTTATCAATAAATTAATCAAAAACAATTTTATCTATAAAATGATAAATTTCAACTGCTACAATCAATTAAAAAGAATATGAGAATTACCTTATTATTGTTCTAACAAATTCCAATGTCTATTCACTTTGAATTTGAAATCATGTCTTGAATAGTTTTGTTCGGCGGTTCTCGGAATTTGGAAATATTAATTTTTTCGGCATTTGATAAATAATTTGATTTACCAAAAATTACACATGAGGAATATTGAAATTTTGCTCTAATTAAAAGAAAAATTAAAATCTAATGTTAATCAAATAATACAATTAAAATTAATGAATTGTTAAAGAACTGATCCAAATCTTACCTTTATTAAAAGAAAAACAAAATACCAGCTGCTAATTTCGAAGCAATATAATCCTTATCTTGAATATAATAAATTATTTATTGGAGTTTAGCAATATATATGTATATATATATATATGTATATAAACAAATAATTAAATAAATAATAAACTTTTAGTAGAATATATTTAAATGTGGCTTAATTTTCTGCAGCACGTAATGCTCGAGTCAGTTCGACTGTTGGAAATTGCGAAAAATCACCTTTTGCCGCCCGATAAGGTTTTCGCTGTAAATATTCATTTAAAACATCGGCCGCCAAACATTCGGCTCTCGTTTTGATTTCTTGTCGTAATGATTTTTGTTTATTGTGATGATCATTGATTAATTTTGCCATATTTGTTGGACACTTTTCCGTTACAGAATATTGAACACCCTTAGCCAATGACATTATGTAATCCTTAAAAATTCAATCAATCATCAATTAAAATATTATTTAACTAGAAAGAGATCACACATACATGCTTAACTGCTGTTAACTCTTTTTCCAATACATTAATTCGATTATCTTTAGGCTGTGGCACATACACTGGCGTTAAATTACTTAAGATTTTCTTCATTTCCAACGCTTGTAGTTTCATGCGTTCGCTACGTTCGTCATTAAATGCTTTCTTTAATAATGACAATTCTTGTGCAATAAATGGCGAATTTGCGGTAATGTCAAAGGCTGTTGATGCCTTTAGATCACCCTTTTTACTGCTATAGATTTTAAGTTTCTCCCTTAACGCACCACGCTCACTTTCCAATGAATCAATGTCGTTCTGCAGATGATCCATTGTTTCTTCAAATTCTTTTTCTTTTCTGTAATTTAGAAAATTTTTGAATTAAATTAATTAAAAAACTGAACTATAATTGATCGAATAAAAACATACTTCTTCAACAACTGACATGTCTCATCATATTTTCGCTGCAATTTATCGGTATTGATTTCGTGATCATTTTGCAGAACCGACAATTTCTTCTCTGCTAAATCTTTTCGTATTTGCATTTCAGACAATTCGCTTTGCTTCATTTTAGCCGCCATCTTTAATTGTCTTATTTCCGCTTCACGATTTTCCAAATTAGCAGTTAGCGTCTTAGTTTCTTCCAGTTGTTTCTTAATAAATTGTGCCCGCAAAACAATTGGAGCACATGGTTTTTCTGCATTACCCGTTGTGGACATAATTTCGTACTCTTTGTCCAACAGATATTGAGCGAGTTGAGACATATCGGTATTTGTTGCACTCAGAATGGTTTTAAGATTTTGCGATGGACCTCGGTCGTCTTGTTCGTAGATTCTTTCAAATGATGCCGATAGGATTTCCATTAATTTTGAATGAGGTATTGATGTTTCGGAATCTGAAATTTAAAATGTAAAATTGTAACCTTATAGATTTTTCCTCAATCCCGACAATAAGTTAATAATTTCCAAGGAGTGACCCCAATAACAAAATAGGGACATTTTACGGCAAGATGTAATCAGAGTCAGATTATCTATAAATCATTCAATGAATTTTGTAGGAAAAATAATATAAGCCTAGACTGTGGAAGATTTTGGTAGATCAGCTGAGGAGACTGAATAATTTTCTGAGGTGCTTCTCAAACTTACAGTGGTCGATTCTAAGAAGATATTCGACTTAAAATATAAATTATGACTAATTACTAATTGTTCTAACAGTTCGGATGAGTTTATAGCAAGATTCTAGTAAAGATATCGTTCCTGAACTTTTTCACATCTATATTTACCGAGTATCACTTACCTTCATTAAGGGTAACCATTTGTAAAACTAATTTTGCCGCGAGAAATACGGCATTCATAGCTTTTCCTAATTGTTCACTAGTTTGCTTAAGGTCAGTCATTGTTTTGCTTGACAATCCACATTTGATGACACTTGCATCCTAAAAATAAAAACAAAACAAAAATGTTTGGCAAATTCCCAATCAAGATATTTGATAAACAATTGTTTAATTATACCTGTGGCAATCGTCGTTTTATTAATTTCAATTGTTGTTTTATTCCATCTGTACTTTGTACAACATATTGCAATAACAATCCAGAATCGCTTGTTTCATCTCCACCCTTAAATGAAAATTCGGAATAATTACAAGATTGTTCTGTCATATAATATGATCGTTACTTTAATAAGAGCCTGCATTAGTGCACTATCTGTATTGATTGAATCGCAAGCAGCTAAAACGGATGATATGCAATCACGCACAAATTGAGTTTCATTTAGCAAATTATCATTAGCCAAAAGTACTAAATACATAGCATTAAAGAAAGCGATGCATTTCTCAAGATCTACAAATGTATGGTGTTAAGAGAGATTTAGCAAAAATATTTGACACAACACAAAAATTTACTTTCAGTCGAAGAGTTTTCATCCAACTGATTTGCTCGCAGTAACTCAATAACACCATCGATAATTTTCTCCTGTGCCATCATCTCAGGTATGGAAGCACCCGCTTTTAGTAACGTTTCAGGTGTACAAGAATTCAATCCGTACAAAAATTGATGCATTACCGCTTGTAAATTATGAACATTATGAAGTAATCGTGATTTAAAGGCAAACTGTTGAACACCATGGCCTTGAAGTATTGAATTTCGATCGATTGAATTTACCGCCGCAAAACGTTCTCGTGCTTGACTCACAATGATGCCAGCTTTGAATACAATACGAGACGTTAATAGAATAACAAGAACAGCATCATGATCACCGCCACGATTCATAAATGTATCCGGCATATAGGCGGACAGAAGGCGTACATGTTCGTTCGCTTGGGATAGATCAATTTGTCGTAATTGCAAATCAATCGCTCGTGTGTAGGCTTTCGATTCGGCAAACATTTGTTTAAAATCGATCGTTTCCGTAATTGTATCCTTAGATGGTTTTAATGGTTCGGTTGCAGCCTTTTCGCGTAATTCTAGCATTTGTTCATTTAGTTTTTGGACTAGTTCTCGAAATTTGATAATTGTTTGATCACGATCCAGTATAGTCTCAAAAGCAGCGTCTTTTTCGCGCATCATCTATTTAAAAAGAGTAATATTTAGTTTTCAAATCACATTAGAAGATGACAGTTTGAATACTTCTCTTTTTGCAGATAATGCCATTTCCAGCTCTTCTCTTAAGTCCATTTCTAACTCATGATTGCTCTCAACGAGTTGTTCATGGACTTCTTCAAGTGCCTCAAGTTCGTTCACTTCTTCTTCAAGTAGTTTTACCTAATGAAAGATAAATTTTAAATCATGAGAAATTTTCCTAGGCCGCATTAACATAAACATATCGGTATAAAAGGATCAGCAAAAACTTACTTTATCTTCTAATTCCATTTTTTTATCTGCCAACTGTTCCACCATTTCTTCAGCACCAAGGGCTGCATCAACCTGTTCTTGCAAATCGACTAATTGGGCTTCTAGTTCATCAATCTATTAAAAAGTAAAAATATAGAAACTCTGGTGATAAGTCTAAAGAATGAGCTAACCTTAGATGATAATTTCTCTTTTGTTCTTTGTAATTCAGCTACTTCAGACTTTTTCGTATCTAATTCCTTCGATATTTTTTGAATTTCATGTTTTTCATGAGCTGACAAATCACGAAGCCTCACGAGAGTTTCTCTTAAACGGGCATTTTGTTTTTCCAATTGTTTAAACTCATAAGATGATGCGATATCGGCCGTTGTTCCATTGGAAACGCCTTTATTTTGAATTTCTGCTTTCAATATATCCAAATCTAATGCTAATTCTTCACACTTCTCTTTAGTCGCTTCAAGTTCCAACTGAAGTGTGTCAGCCTTTTCCTCTGCCATTTCCTTATCGAGCGTTATCATTTCGACATTTTCCGCCAGTTCAGACATTTCTTCGACATACTGATTTTTAGCATCAATAGCATCTTTAGTTTCCTGACGGGATCTTTGCAGTTCCCGTTGCAACTGTGACTGAGAGTCCATTATTTTCGACTTAAACTCTTGCAATTGTTCAAATTGCAATTTCATCTTATCAAATTCACGTAATCGTTCTTTATCCTCATTACGTCGTTGTTTTAGTGTTTCCACTTTTTCGGTTACATCTCGAATTTGTGATTTGAGTTCGTCGTTTTGTTGTTGTAATTGTGCGGTATTTTGTTTGTCGTCATTCGAAAATGCCGGCGCCGGCGATGTTAACGATTGACCAGGTGTAAATTGTGGCTTTAGAGTTTCCAAAAAACCCGTCTCAACAAAAGATTCACGTTTCGATGATGTCGACATATATTCGGGCGGACTCATGACCGTTTTTTTATCAGTACGTTCGGACATTGACATTACGCTTTGAGATGTGGGGGGTCGTTCGGTGGCCGGTGAGGCCAATTGACTACGAGAATCCAATAGACTTTGTCGACTTCCGGCTAAAGATAATCGGGAGCTTTAAAAGAGAATTAAAAGATTTTGTTGAATGTATACGATTTGAAATCCCCAGAATAATTTAATGAAAATGAAATGAATTTTTAAATGTAAACCTTGAATTCGATGATGTCATTGTTATGCTTTGCTTTATAGAATGAGGAGTTTTTACAGGTGACTTTCTTCTTACGCTATTGATTATATATCCATATATTGTGGCATATGGGACAAAAGTTAAATTGTGTAACAATAAATTATTATGTGAACAAAAAAAATATCTAACTTACGTTGTTGGTCTTGTACTTGCTACAGACCTTACTGATCCAGAACTGAAGCAAATTAAAAGAACAAAAAAAACAATTTAAATATAGTGACGAATTTCAGTGGTTTCGAATGCATTTTGTGGACAAATAGTACAGGAAACCAATTTGTTTTATTAAAATTTGTGTAAAGTGAGGAGGAGTCCAAAAAAAAATTGACTTAACGGGAGAAGGGGAAATTTCGTGCTTTTTTTAAGGAAATGGGTGCAAGTACAAAATGTAATTAAGGTTGTTTGTATAATTATTTCTTTAAAATAGCAAAAAATTGAGCATTTAGAGAGTTCCTATCGTTTTTTTTTTCCATGAAATAAGTTTTTTTTCAAGGCTTGAAGAGTGGATCCTTGAAATAAAGGTGATTCCCTCTTAATCAATTGTTCTGCTAGAGTAGTTATTTGATGGTTGTCTTTGCCTTCCCCCAACATGCACGACAATAATTAACTCCCAAAGTAATAGTTGAACTCTGAGCTCATTTCACAGACAGGAGAGAGGCCACTAAGACACAGAACATAGATTAAGATGGACAGACAGTAATGTTCACTGCGCCCTTATTTAATATAAAAACTTTACAATGGCAATTTTAAAGGTAAAAATAAAACGATCTATAAATATTAAGAAAAGTTGCTCATTGTGTTGACACTTCTGAAAAAATTGACATTAACTCTGAAAACACCATCAAAATTGAAATTGGTTTTATCTATTGGAATGAAAAGCCAAGAAGTTTAATTTATTCTTACTTCCTAGTCTTATATATATTTTATTGAATCGTAGATTTTTCTCTCTCATAATTTGGATCAGTTAGCATCAATTCCAAAAGGGATTCCACAATATTTATTTATTTCTGTATTCATGGTGATGGTGTTACGTGATTGTAGTAATAATAAATGTTAGAGAAATTAAAAAAAAACAAAAGGAATTCAAATATTTAACACACACAAGTTAATATTTGGCATGCATTAACAAAAAAAATCATACCTGCTTAAACGAGATCTGGGTTGTTTTTCCTCAGGACTATACGTCTCAATGGGATTTCCAATATCATCTAGCAACGTTAGTTGTGTTGGTCTAACAAACATTCCATAATTTTCAGGACACTAAAAAAAGTCCAAATTTAGTATAAAATTTATAATAACAATTTTTCAAATACCGTAAAATATGGTGTTCCTTTTATGGATCCATTATTTTTACCGACTGGTTCGTCCAAAATAATGCCAACCCATTTACCTACAGCAAATGTTGTCATGCCTATGTAGGCAATAACACCACGGACATTTTTACTTGTCACCTCAACTTTCTGACCGATTCGAAGTTGTTTCTCTGCCATTGTTTATTCCTGATAGATGTTGCGCTTCAATAGAGGACACCTAAAAATACATTTTATTTTTCTCCTTTTTGTCTAGTAGACCATACATGTAGAGTTCCACTACATAAATGGTATACGTAACAGGAGACTGTTTAAGAACTAGAACTAGAAAAATATGTAATACTTTTAGATAAAATAAAATTCACTAGAAGAACAGTAATAATTGTAAATATCGATAAAACCTGTACTAAAGAAAACTTAACTTAACTATTAAAGGGAGAAATAGGCAATTGGTACTGTACATTACTTTAATCAATCATTCATTTCATTGATTTGTGCAATATATTCGAATGGTTGACAGTGTCAGCGAGGCTGATTTTAAAATTCAACATCCCACTTTGAAAATTACTAATATCAATTACATAGTAACTTAGTTTGTTCTGTATAAAAATTACAACTAACAAAAATATTCAATCAACTAAATTTTATTTATTTAAAAATTTTAAAATTGTGTTGGTGCTCCTCTATTGGAGTGGTGTTATTGATTAACTTTTTTTTTCTCTTTTAATTTATTTAAACTTAATAAATTTGTATACCTTAAAAGGAGTTCATTATCAATTTAAAAAAAACACTGAAATATTAATATAAATGTAATTTCTATTGTTAAATAAAAACTTTCATTTAATTTATTGCAGCAGAATGCCGTCACCCACCTCTGTCTATATGACACAAAGTTTTTTTTTGACATTTCGGTACATTGGGAACGTTCGCTATTCTGTGTATATAAATGGAATCCAACCACGCAACCATATGTTTTTGACAACTTGCCTGATGTCTGATGGTGTCTTTTTAAGTAATTGGTGAGAATTTTCGTTTTGCTCGGAAGCATTTGTGTTTCTCTGCTTGTAATTAATCAAATCACATTTAAAATGTACAATAAGTGAAGTAAGATGTGTGAAAAGTGTAGTGGCAGTTTCTTTAATTAAAGAACATTTTTTTAAATAATTATAAATTGCAGCTAAATATTTTTTTAAATAATTGAAACAGCCCGTTAAATTCGCTTCTAAGGTAAATTTCTTATGAAATGATTTTTTTTTTAAGAAAAATTATATAACTTAGAAAAATGCACAATTTGTGTATGATAGCGAGTAATTCGTAATCAAAATAATATGATGCAGGTTGTTCATGTTTTTTTTTCTGTGAAAAGTTATGTTTTTGAAATTCCAAAACATTATTTGTATCTAAACAATTACAATCATTTCAGACGTGCCAGTTTTTTTCCTGACACCACACTGGCACAGTGTTTACACGTCACGGAAAAACTATACAATTTTAATTACCTACCTAACTTTAATTGCATGTGTAAAATCGATTCTAGTTACTTAAGGGATAAATTTAAAATAACTGGGTAAATTTATGAATTTAACTCCAATTTTTCATCTACTCCAAATAAATATTGAGTAAATCAAAACAAATAATTAAAATGCATAAAATTGATTGTAGCGCCATAACGGTAGAATCTTAATCTTTTTGCTCTATTAAAGAAATCTTTATTCGTTTCTTCTCTATTTCGAGTAAATGAATAATTTATGTGAAAATAAGGTACATACAGTAACATTTTACTTACTTTCTCCCCTTATTCGATTTTCTTTTTAAATTTTACGAGAAATACTATGGTTACGTATTTTTTGTTTGTCAAAAATTATAAATACACTTTGAAAATAAGCCCATCCCATACAGGTATAAACATTCATTCAGCAGACTACGGAAATAGTTGTGGAAGCATCTTCGAACCTTAATTGGCAGTTTATGTTGTTCAATTCGCAAACACAAAGCGCTTAACTGTTACGTACTTTATTTATAAGAATCGATTATAAATTAATTAAAATTTGCTTACCTTGTTATAATAAAGATATTGTTGCGGAAATCACCTTTAGTCTGACTTAATTTCTTTCGATAGTTTAATATTTAAATTACTTGTAAGATTAATCGCTAAACAAGCAAAAATATTTATGTATTTCTAAATCTAAAAGAACAAACCCGCCCCCCCCCCCCCCCCCCCCCCCCCCCCCCCTCCCCCACCCCCCCTCCCTCCTCCCCTCCCACCTCATCCTCCTCCCATCTCTTCTTTAGTGATTTATTTCTATTTTTTCATATTTAAATTACTTGTAAAATTAATCGCAAAACCCGCAAAAATTTTTTTGTTTTTCTAAATCTAAAAGAAACAACCCCCCCCCCCCCCCCCGTTTTCCTAATGACTGCTCTAATTTCTAGTATTTTCCAACACTATCTAATTAAATGGTAGAACTATCTTTTTTTGGAAGTTTAAAGGTTATTGTAGCCTACCATTATAACTGAAGCCAAAATTTAATTGATTTTTTTGTGATAATTTCTCAATTGTTTCTGGCACTTCAATATTATTCATAATTTGATGTTGTGATTGGCCTATTTTGTTTGTAGTTATCATATATCTGAAGAAACCAGTACGTATTTAAGAGTTCGTCTTATCTTTGTCTATAATTAAGTACCTATCTAATTTCACACAATGTTACTTAAAAAAAAAAAAAATTGAATGTTACTTTAAAAATTCTATTTGTCTGTAGGAATACTCATACATATGGTACATCACATGATAAGATTACAACAATTAGTAACACCATGCCTAATCATGCAATTATCATGATGATGCACCTAATTATTGTAACTCAAATCTTAACAGTGAAGTTTTTTTTTCGTCTACTTTACAATATTGATAAAACCATAAAATTATGATAAAAAGTTATGTAGACGAAAGACGACTATTTGCTTTGAGTTTCAAACCAAAAGAATTTTATTTTCGTTAATTTTCTAGAAACCATTTTTTTTAAATGTACAACATCGATTCGAAAATAAATACGAAACAAAAAAAAAATGGAAAAATTGAAAATGTCCTGCTACCCGAAAAGCATTAGCAATTATGCGAAATCGAAATTCTTTTCTTCTTTAAGACTTCATATTTCCAGAATAGAGGAATTGCATTTTAGAAGTTGAACAAATTTGACTTGCAAATTTACACACCAAATATTGACACATTTGCAGAAAAAAAAAATCAACACTATCATAGGTTCAAAAAAAAATCTCTAGAGCTCTCTAGATAATTTCCCGATAGAGAAAAAATACTGAAGTTTTTTTTTTAAATTTATAGATGTCATTGTTTTCGGCATGGGATTATGTGGTATTTATCACCATGTTAATTATATCTGCATCTATTGGGATTTACTACAGATTTACAGGCGGAAAACAGAAAACTACAAACGTAAGTACCGCATTTTTTTTTTTTTACTAAATTTTGACTGAAGACACAAAAGTCACGTATTGATTGAATGATTAAGTACCTAAGATATATCTCGGGTTTCGTATACGAGTACATATGCATGTCCTATTCGGTGTTTGATTTATTCGGATTCCACTAACAATTACAAACGTTACGAAATGATAAATGTACGTACAGCCGCCAATTTTGCATACAGTGGTACAAAGAATTATTCGTACACTTTTTTATTAATATAGTTTTGACATTTTTAGAAAACTGATTTCAATCAGTTTAAATGAATTTTAAATGTTCTTATTAACATATACATAAGTGTATATCCTTTAAAGATTTTAAGAAAACAAAAATTTTAGGTTTTGGAAATTGTTTTTTATTTTTTCTAAAAATTCTAAAAGGTGTACGAATAATTCTTTGTACCACTGTATACATTAATTACTAAATTATCATACGATTTGAATGACTGAACTCAATTGAATCGAAAAAATCTTTTTATTCATTAAATCTTTTATGTAGAAAGTTACCTAATAAATAAAACAAAAAATCCAGCAGAGACAATTTTTTGCATAATAAAAACAAAATTCAAATGCAAAAATGTTAAAAATATTTCAATTCAAACCGGTTAGCGATTGTTGACCCTTGATCAGTTCAAATAAATTCGTATTCATTGTATGGACAAATTTATTTATTTTGCCTTATTTTATTATCATCTTTTACATTTTCAATCTTGTGCGCGCGCGGATTGTATTGTATTTAAGAAATTTAATTGACTATGAATTATTATTATCATTTAATAAGAATATTGGTAAAATGTATAATAATATGAGTAGCTATGTGATAGACAAACAAACAACCGCGGGCTATTATTTTACGTTGTTCTTGCTGTTGTGGTACAATTGATTAATATGTAATAATAACAATAACGAATTCTATCAAACGGTATTGAGAAAGTTTAAGCAAGTCCAGACGAAAATTATGGAAATCAAGGAAGTCTAGAATAAAATGAAGAAAGTCATGAAATTTTAAAAAAAGGCTGCTAAATAAAGCTACGGGGCTTCCACACTAATTTACCCTTTCCTTCATTTTTCAAACCCTTTCCCCCACTTTTCCACTTTTCCCCACCCTTTTCCCATTTCCCCCACCCTTCGCCTATCCTTATCACAACTTTAAAAAGATGTAATTGCTCTAATATATGAGTTCTCAAATATTCGCATTTTTGCCTATATAGTATATATATATATATATTCTGTATGGGAGGTCCTAAAAGGGTTAACGCTGGGTCAAAAACAATGACCACCATCTTCTTCTTCTTCTTCCGACCGACCAAATGGCTCAGTGGATTGAGTGGTTGCCTTTGGAGCGGGAGGTCCCGGGTTCAAGTCCGACTGGGGT
>JANSTT010019528.1:0-11309 GCA_026745375.1 Platyura marginata
GGGATGGTAGGTAAAGGTGGGGGGAGTGTAGGGATAGTGGGGAGATGATGAAGATAAGTGGGGGAAGGTGGGGTAAGAGTTGGTGAAAGTAGGAGGAGAGTGGGGGAAAGGTAGGGAAAGTGAGGGGAGGGTAAAAAAAAGTGGGGGGAGGGAAGAGTAGTTTTGTGTGGAAGCACCGTAGCTTTACTTAGCAGCCTTTTTTTGTTTGTTTTGAATGAACTTTACTTTACCTCTATATCCAGTTTATGTATTGGCTTACGTTATTTCGTGGTGAATCGGCTATTAATGGATCCTCAGCTGCTAACATGGCCGACGAGAACATAATGCATGCCAGAATAATATTGCCAAAATGACTGTGATTGCATAGCCAATGACAAAATACACGGAATCTGTGGTTTTTTTTTTTGGAATGACAATATTTTATTAGTTCCGAAATATTATAGAAAACTTCGGTAAATAAATATAATTTAAAAAAAAAATCGAAATTAGAAAAAAAAAACATCTCTAGGTCTAATCAATCGCTAATGTCTATTCTAATCTAAATCCTCCAGGGAATCGGAAAGATGCATCTTGCGAAGAGAGGTGTTATTGAGGCGTTAAAAAGTTTTTTTCTCGCTTAGCAAATGATCGCAAAACAAACATAAAAAAAAAAACAACAACCATCAGATATTTGGGTTATAAATTATTTTCGGAATCAAGTCGGGACAGTCGGTAGTGTAGTTTTAAAAAATTCTTATACATATATCAGTGGCGTGCATGCGAGAATTATTTATCGTTTTTTTTTTTAGAAAAACAACACTTTAAAATGTGCAGCGAACTTCTTTACCGTTTTTTCCCATTTTTTTGTTCGTGTTTTTTCGTGTTTTCTCAACGAATTGAAAGTTTTGCAATAAAAAAATGCACTCGGATCACTAGGCACGATAACTTTAGAACGCGTTGAGCAAGAAGCTTGAATTTTTGTTTTTATTGGTTAAAATATGTCTAGGGCGGCTAGGATTGTAAATCGGCAATATATCACCCCCCATCCCTTCGACCACCTCGGAAAAGTTCTTATTTATTGTAGAGCATATGAGATAATAGCAATTTGTTAACCCTTATAGTTATAGGACCCACTATAACTAAATTACAATAAAATGGCAATTTTCTCACAATTCTTGCATGAAATTGAAAAAGAGTGGGGAACGGTGTCGAAAGGGGAAGGATAGGGCGTAGCTTTACTTAGCAGCCTTCTTTTTGACAACAATTTTAATTGAAAATCGAATCCAAATATCGCGTCGTAGCAGTGACGGCTCGTGAGAATTATGAATCCTATCATCAGGGGACTATTTTTACAAAAAAACTTACATCATTTTGATGGAAGAAAATGAAAAAAAATTGGTTCTTCACAGAACATCTTGACCGTTTTTTTAAAAAGTGATCCAATTTTGAACTTTCTTAATAGTAAAGATATGGTTTTCAAACTTTGCATTTTTATATTATTTTGATTTTTAAGCATTTTTTGCCAAATAAATTTTTTTGAAAAAGTTAACCCTTTAAGGTCCAAGTTTCTTTGAACATAAAAGAGTTAACAAAGAATTTTCAAAAAGTTACTCACAGTTCTATTGTAATTACTTTTGTAGACTTCATATTTAGAAAATGTTAATCCTTTAAGGTCCAAACTGTGCCTTTAAAGGGTTAACTTTTAAAAATATATTAATGCGCTAAAAGCATAAAGAATAACTTCCTGAATAAATTTAGTTATATTTTAACTTTTTTTGGTTAACCCTTTCATGTTCAAAGGACTTTTTCCAAAAAATATATTTGGCAAAAAAATACTTAAAATTCAAAATAATATAAAAATGCAAAGTTTGAAAACCATATCTTTACTATTAAGAAAGTTCAAAATTGGGTCACTTTAAAAAACCCCGCCAAAAAAACGGTCAAGACGTTCTGTGAACAACCAATTTTTTTTTCATTTTCTTCCATCAAAATGATGTAATTTTTTTTGTAAAAATAGTCCCCTGATGATGGGATCAATAATTCTCACTAGCCGCCACTGCGTCGTAGGTAGCATCTTCTTATCCCCCATCTTGTTATTTCCCAAATGTTCAAACTGTTTTTTTTTTGTTCAATTGGTAATATTAGAGTTGCCGGATTTGCCGGCCGCGCCATTGCTGTCCTAAATCTAATAATTCTAATAAAATCGGTTAAACTGTTCGCTGGACACTCGCAATTTTTGATTTTATTTAATTCAACGGCACGCCACTGTGCCTTTAATCATTTTTGTAGTTTTTTAAATGTACAGTACAAAATAATCAGTCTTTTTTCATTTGAATGTTAGGGGTGGGGGTGGGAGGAGTGGTGGGTTATTGTATTAAATTTTGAAAAATTGTAGACCTTTTCATTACATAGAATAAAAACGGGAATTTTTCGGATCAGATTAACCGGAAAGAGATTTCGGTTTTTTGTTTTTTTTTTGTTAAAATTTGTTATTACATTAGGTATAATTATGGTTAAGTATATGCAAAATGTTAAATGGATTTTTTTTTCGAATTTCTTACATATCAATTATTTTCAAAAAATTCTGTGTTGAAAAGCATCGCAGGCATTGAATTTAATTTGTGTGTGTGTGTGTGTATGTGCAATAAATTTTTTTTTTTTTTAAATCGGTACGTGCGGAAGATGTCACCTGTTTGTTTGTGAAAATATGAAGAATGACGATGCCGCTGGTATCGGCACAATTTGTGTCGGAGGATTATTTATTTCCGACATACGACGTGGACGGGCTGATACAACACCTATCTGTTCTTCCTGATCTGTAAAATCAATAAAACAAAACAAAATTTTTTTTTTCTACTGACAATGGAACATCTCTCTGATGACCGACCCGATGGGGAGATGTCTCTAAAATCAAAAATCTATTCTTGGCACGAGCTATTTTTGTGTAGTAGAGCGTCGTTATGCTTGTGGTTATGATTTTGAATATCTATACGAAACGTTTATGTATATGTGGTGGAGCCTATTTTATGTGTGTATAAAGGATTGGAGACAGAACAAAAAAAAATTGTTTTTCTCTCTTTTGAGATGCAGTTTTTCCATCAAATAATTACCTGTTCGTATGAGAAAATATAAAAAATGCACTGCCTCTGGGTATTGGCTTCTTTGTTTTCTTTATGCTTATCTCAGATAGTCGACGTGGTCGTGCTGTTACTGCTTCATGTGGAACATCAACGTGACAATTTTCGGCTGTTTTCAGTTTACATTATTTTTGTGGTTTTTTTTTTTTTTTTTGGTTTGTTCATATTTTATTTGTCATTTTTTTTTGTTGCGAACGGTTTTTTTTTTGACAGAAATTAAAATTGTGTTCATTTTTGTATGCGTGTGTTATAAATTATAGTTAGTCATCGATAAGAATTTAGAAAAGAAAAAATTAATTTCCATAAATACCTTGTTCTTCGTCCTCGTAACCCTCATCATCTTCGTCCAGGCGAATTTTCGTTTCCGATAGTGTATCCTCGTCTCGTTCAGAACTATATCGGAAGAAAAATCCAATCATTTTCAAAATTTCTATATATTTTAAAAACTGTTTTATTTTACATATTCTCTTCGTCGTCTGCATCGAATTCATCGTGAATCTCGTCGTCTTCTTCCAAAATTGGCGTTGGACTATGCGATTTTGGTTTATTTTCTTCTTCCTATATATTTAATATTGAGAAACTCTCTTTTGAATATTTAAAAAAAAACCAGTAAAGAAGGAAAAATTGGCTACGCCGATTATAATATACCCGTATGCGAACTTGTTTATTATTTACAACTATGTCCAAGTCTATTTTGTCTGCGAACTTGTTTATTATTTACAACTATGTCCATGTCTATTTTGTCTGTGCAATAAATATAATTGGGTAAATTGAATACAAACCCTAGAAATGACATAAAATTGATTGCAGTGCTATAACGGTATTTCGTGGAACTTTTTAGTCTATGAATGAAATCTTCATTTTTTTATTCTCTATCATTTTTGTCATATTAATTTTTTCTGTAATCTAAATACTTTTTGAGTAAATGATTAAAAACCATAGAAATTGAATAAAATTGATTGCAGCGCCATAACGCTAAGTTGTAGAACTTTTTGGTCTATGAAAGAAATCTTCATTTTTGTATTCTCTATAATTGTTGTCATAATCATTTTTCTACATTTTGACTACCTTTCGAGTAAATGAATGATTTATACCAAAATTAGGTGAACACTGTACCACAGCCTCCCCTTTTTTGGCCGATTTGCTCTAAAAACAATAGGGTTCTTACTCTAGGTATTATATAATAAACTGTCAAAATTTCAGCTTTCTAGCTTCAGCCGTTTGGCCGGAATCTTGATCACGGACAGACGGACGGACAGGCGGGCAGACGGACAGACGGACAAACGGACGGACATGCATATTTTGACTTAGAATTCCACGAGAAAGACAATGGTGTTTCTACGATGAGTATTAAGGGGCGTTACAAACTCCGTACCAAAGTTATAATATCCTTTGATTAACATCATACGGGTATAAAAATAATAAAAATGTTGATTTTTACCTCTTCTTTGGTCACCTCCGTCAACGAATCGGCATCAGCTAAATTATCAACAGCAATGGCCAAGAACACATTTAGCAATATATAATTACCACATATAAATAATATAATAAAATAAATGCAAGCAAGAACACCAATCGATGCCACTCCCCCATATGCCCGTATCCCATCGTACATTACAGCATTCCAATCTTCACCGGTAAGAATCTGTTGTAAAAAATAATTTCAAAATGGCGGCACTAAATTTTGGGCGATACAAAAACGTTCCGTTTACATACTTGAAATACAGTCAGCAAACTTTGCCAAAAGCTATCAAAATTTGAGCGTGGCTTATCGACAGTTGGATCGAAATTGAATTTACCACCAAAGACTTGCATACCAAGCAATGCAAAGATCACAATGAACAGAAATAGCAGTAACAACAATGACGCAATCGATTGTATGGAATTCAACAGTGATGCAACAAGATTTGATAGTGATCGCCAATATCTACCAAAAAAAAAATTATATGATACGGCATAATTAATTCGCATGCTGCATGTGTACTTTGTAACTTTGAAGACACGCAGCAAACGTACGCAACGCAACACCGATATTCCAAGCGGTGGCATTAAATCGTTCTTTGTCAGCACCATTTCAAAGATACTTCCAAACACCACAAAACAGTCGAAACGATTGAATAGTGACACAAAATATCCCTGAAATCCTAAACTGTACATTTTCAGGATCATTTCCATTGTGAAAAGGGCCACAAAAAACATATTCGTTTGATCTATAAGAAATTATTATTATTATTATTATTAAGCGATCGATGGCTTACCTTGAAAATCGTCCAACCACGATGGTTGATGATAGTGTTCTGTTGCCAGGACACCGGTATTCAAAAACACCAACACTATAATCAACCAATAGAATGCCTGCGATTTGACAGCCTTCCGACATGCACGTCGCATTCGACGATTGATCCGATCGAAATCTTTTTTTCGTCGTTCCGTCCACGATTCTTGTTGCAATTCGATTTCATCGCCCAATTGATCCTGCGAATCGAGCATATCATTTTGTGTTTTTGTTTTGCCACTATGCATATTGAGTCCTTCTGCATCTGGTTCAATATCTTCCGCTTGTGTAATCCAATCCAGATAGCCGCGTAGATCCTCTTCAATTTGTTGTTTTTCCCGTAACTTTTGGAAGTCACCTCGATTTTTTGCTTTTGTTCGTTCTTTAGAAAATTCTCTACACCCAGAGACAGATAGAGTTAGAATGGCTAAGTATATATCGTTGGCTTACAGCCAGAATTCACTAAGTTGTTTATTTGACCTAGTGAATTCTGCCTTTAAACCAACGATATTTAGAGAGAGAAAGAGAGGGGGGACAATATATATTTACCCGCTCAACACACCGAGAATTAGATTCATTACGAAAAATGCTCCTAAAATTACCATTGAGACAAAATAAATCCATTGCCAACTATTTCCCATTGAATCTTGAATCTAAAGAATAATTTTGGTTATAATCAAATTCCAAAGTCTCTTACTTCATTTACATACATTGTACATAACATCAGTCCATCCCTCAAGTGTAACGCATTGGAAGACGGTTAACATGGATAAACCAAAATTATCAAAATTGGTAATACCAAAATTTGGTCCCTCCCAGTAGTATTGACAAGACATATTGTATTTGCCACATTGAAAGCCAGCTTCACCGCAAGGATGTGGATCTCCCATTGGTTCATTGGCTGTAATTTTTTTTTAAATTAAAAAAGTCTTTCGATCCGAAAAAAATCCCAAGTAGCATTTTTACATTCGTTTATAAAGGAGGGGGAGGGGGTCGGTACTCATCAAATGGTAATTTTGGATTGTGTGCACCTATAAAGCATTATTCCTCGAATAACAGCCCGGCTGACACTTTTTCTGAAGAACTATGAGGAAGACAGTGCCGGTTCTGCTATATCTTCAAGGTGAACACGGGCGGCCAAAATCTATTTAATGTTTTTATTCTATCGAAAATGGAATACTTTTGTCTGGCATTACTGAAAACTTAAATTATATTTTGTAAGTTTTGTAATTTTATCTTTTTATCTTACAGCATTTTGTTCTTAAAGACTTCAGTTATTGTTGTATTAAGGCATAATTATATTTCCGACCACCAAATTTTATAGTTTTTTAAAATATTTCAAATTTGTACGGGCGCCCTCTATCATATTTACAAGTGTTTTTAAAAATTGAAAAGTGAGATTAGAATATTGCCAAGTAATAATATGCTGAATATATTGAGATTTTTTGTAGTGTATGTTGTTTTTTTTGCTTCCACACTTTATAAAAATATAAACGGTAGGGTAAGATTAAAAAAGGATGGCGAAAATGTGTGAAAGAGTTAGAAGGGTGGAAAAACGGTGGCGAAAGTGTATTTAAGTATAGGTAAGTGTAGTTAAGTGTATTTAAGTATAGGTAAGTGTAGTTAAGTGTATTTAAGTAAAGTTAAGTGTATTTAAGTGTATTTAAGAGTATTCCAGTGTATTTAAGTGTATTTTAGTGTAGTTAAGTGTATTTAAGTGTAGTTTAGTGAATTTAAGTGTATTTAAGTGTAGTTAAGTGTATTTAAGTGTAGTTAAGTGTAGTTAAGTGTATTTAAGTGTATTTAAGAACGGATAAATTGTGGGGAGGATTGATGAGGAAGGGTTTAGTGTGGAAGCTTTTACTTAGAAGCAAATATTTGCAAATATCTAGCAAATATTAAGAATCGGCCCTGTATGGAGGCCATGAAAATGAATTGTTACGTTCTTTAAAACAGTGGCGTCTAGTCTCATACATAAAAATGCTTCTTGGGAGTGGTTTCTTTCGGAAAATTTAAATATATTGGACTTACTTTCAACATCAAAACAGGTTTTGTGCATTTTACCCGAAAATAATTCCAAACCAATTATGGCATAAATTATAATAACAAATAATACCAAAAGAGCAATATGTAGTAAAGGCACCATGGCACGAAGAATTGAGTTTAGTACAACCTGAAGGCCTGTTAGGAAGGAGAGGGAGGTTAGTTTTTATTTCTTTTTTAATTAAATCACAACTATTCTATCTTATTGTAGCGTTGAAAATGAATTCAATTAACAAAATTACAATAAAATAAAATTAAATAAAAAAAATTCACTTGGCACTCCTGATACTAGTCTAAGTGGCCGCAACACTCTAAATGCACGGAGAGCTTTTACATCAAATCCTTCCCTCATGATATTGGCCAGTGCTATACTTATCATACTATGGACGTAAAATAAAACAAACATTAGTAAACAATACTAATAGACAATTATCGTAAACATTACCCTATAACAACTATAAAAAAATCTAATAAATTCCAACCATTCCGCAAATAAGCTCCGGCATGCATCATAAATCCAAAGGCTATAATTTTCATAAAACATTCGGTTGTAAAAATTACTAAAAATATGTATTCTATGCTTTCCTGAAAGAAACCAAAAAAAAGATAAAAATCACTCCTAATCCTTTAAAATCAAACCCCGAGGAGGTTGGTGATGGTGGTGGGGGTGTTGCATGTTACCACTGGATCTAGCCAACAGGATAAATATATTGACACAATTTACGATTTCATTAAACACTGCAATTTACTTACATAAATAATAGTGCATACGCACCCGCCACCTCACCCACCTTCTCCTTAAGGTACAAAAAAAATTCCTTCTTACCAATGCCCCATTTGTGGTATTTGAATCGCTGTTTGGATATGGAGTGTACACAGCCAAGGCAACACAATTGGCAAATATAGTTAAAAGAATTAAATATTCATACGGTCTGTGATGTGTTTTGTGGTTAAGGTTTTTTTTTTTTAATTATTTGTGTTCACATACTTCGAGCGGCAAGAACTGTCAGAGATTAGTGCCCTTTTACACGGACGATCTTTATCGCACATTTGGGATCATACACGGAAAAGAATGCATAACGTGGAAAAGAATGCTCATAAAAAGGGTAATCATGCTGGCAGTACCGCAATACCGTAATAGAGGAGCGTGGAGTTCGGGCAAGCAGTGTGGCTTTAGCTGTCATTTGTAAAAAAATTCATATTTTAGTTTTACGTCAACTAAAAAGTGAAGTGTGTGATACTTATAAGTATAATGGATAAGGACATATTACAGTGTCGAATCTTGAAAACTTAAACGCTCGAAAACGTATCTTGATCTGTGTTTTTTTTCTACATATTGCACCTCTATAAGAATAACGACGGAAAGGGAGGACAAATTGGCAAGAAAGGGGGCATCCACCCGTTTCATTGGATCAGAGCCCTTCTGTGGAATCGGAACTAATACAATCCGAGCAGAAATGAAAAAAGAGGAAGAAGAAAAGCCAAGCACTGGAGCGAACTTCCTAAACTAAGGCAATCTAAAATACTTCTCGGGAACTACAACCGAAAGAGGTACGAGGTTAGCATAAGAATTACCAAAAACAGACTCAAGATGCTAACGGGAATCCTGACAGGCTATTGCAGGCTGAAGGGGAAACTAAAGAAGCTGGGTCTAGAAGAAAGCGGCACGTGCAGGTTCTGTGAAGAAACAGAATAATCCCCAATACACCTCCTTACAGAATGCGGAGCACTCATCCATAAAAGGAGAGATTATCTGGGGAACTACTGCCTTACCGAGAAGTACCTTTCGTCTCTTAATCCACTCAAAATCCTAAAATTCCTAAAGGAAACATGACTTGAAGAGGTACTCTAAATAGTGGAGAGGCTCCATGAAAATAGAAGTAAGAAAGGGGGCACAATAGATTTAATTAAAGGACGAGGTGCATCGATCACCCCTAATAAAATCAATCAATCAACGACGGAACTACAAAATCCATTTTTATTGAGTTATATACGCCAAACTTAATAAAAATGATCATTCTATTCAATGGAACAAAGACCTAATTTTTTTCAAATTTTTCTGCACATACGTCATTGTTCTTCTTCTAAATACAGTAAGACCTCGATTTGCGTCGTTTTCGAAGTTGGGTCGTTTATGATATAGATTATTACGATTTGCTTCGCCTTTCTCTGGAACCAATTAACCACGAAAATCGAAGGCTTGGTGTATTGTAAAAAAGAACCAAAGACAAAAATAAAATAATAATCGTTTAAAAGCGGCTGACTCGCAGGTGTTTGCGTACGTGGCAAAATAAACGTTTTCTTTTTTTGTACTTTTCCTTTACACATACACTCTTAACCACGCTAAGGACACCACGCCTGATAATTAAGCAGGAAAAATCGTCCGTGTATTATGAACGTAATATTGTTAAATTGTCGCTTACAACATTCATGCCGTCTAAGGTATATATTTGATAAACCATAAATTAATAAACAATTGTGCAATTCACAAACCAAGTGCAAAAGGATACTTCCATTCAACAACATCTATACACAATTTTCTAATTGGATTCTTTAGTCCTAAACAAAAAAGGGCACGTGTTGGTCGTTCCGGTTGCGGTTTACCGCTCCGTCGTACTGGTCGTTTTTGTGCGGTTGCCGGCACCGTACCCAATTTTGTACCAGCCACTGTTGTTCCATCTGTTGTGCCTGGCACACCGCCAGCCTCTGTCCCCATTGCTGGGGCGGCCGCCGTACTCATTGCAGCTGTTGTTGCGTTAAGCGTCGTTTGCCATACACTAGTTGGTGAACGACGTCTACGTCGAAAAAATGTTGAACGACCGCTAGTTGTTTTACTAGTGACGCTGCAATTAGTTTTCTTATTATTATTAATGTGACTGCAATTGTTATTATATTCGGTGCTATGTTCGGTGTTATGTTGATTGTTTTGTAATGATTGTTGTTGCTGCGGTTGATGTTTTTGTGGTGATTGTTGCTGCTGCAGTTGTTCTTCTTGTTGTTCTTGTTCGTGATGTTGTTGCTTCTTCTGCAATGGACTATTACTATCACAAGTTGCTTGTGTTTGACTTTGGCCGCTATTGGTTTTATGTTTGGACTGAGCTGATTCGGTTTGACGCTCATACTGGTCCCCTGTAAATATGCAATGTTTTTTTGTTTTTTATTTTGTTTTACTTTATATTAAGGAAAGTTACATTTGTTTTCCTAACAAAAACTTTATTCATGGCCAACATTTTCATTTCATAGTAAACAATTTTTAAATTTGTCTAAAGGAGAGTTAAATTTCTTACCGGAATCGTAATACACTTGATCCATTTGTAGCAAAACTTCAAATTTCTGTCTTTGTTCTTAGTCAGCTCCAGTGAATCAAAACATAAGTCGTACAAACCATTCAAAGTATTTTTAATAACTTTGTTATAATGTAACCACATGAATTTAATTAAATTTAATTTGAATTTTGAAAATTAATTTTTAGTTTGGTTTTCTTAATTTTGCATAACAAAATCACTTTTCAATCGTACGAAAAACCTATTATCAACTAAAATATTACAATAAATTCAAAAATTATAAAAATAATAACAAAATGAAATAATTGGCAATTTCCCAATTTTTCCATCCCTCAGAGTTCCGTAAAAAAATCATATCTGCTAAACTAAGGGACAACACTCACCTCGGCACTAGTATATGAATGCCTTCAAGGCAGCGGCGAAGCGTGAGAATTATTGATCTCATCATTATGAGACTATTTAAAAAAAAAAACTTACATCATTTTTATACCGGAAACAAAAAAAAATTGGACCGTTTTTGGCGGTTTTTTAAAAAGTGACACAATTTTGAACTTTCTTAATATTGAAGATATGATTTTGAAACTTTGTATT
>JANSTT010019529.1:0-11309 GCA_026745375.1 Platyura marginata
TTTTTAACTTGAAAACACAGATATATATATATATATATATATATATTTACACACATACATGCGGCTATTAAAAAAAAATTTCTTTAAAAATTAATTGGCTCCTGGTTGGAGATCTTTTTTTTTTTTTTTATTTTTTTTTAATCTTTGGAAAATCATCCTGTCGTGACAAATTTCAAAATGAGTGTAGAAAATCGATTAATTTATTATATTCTATCATCTATCTATCGAAGATAGGTTGTTTTTATTGTTGTTGTGATATGTGAGATTTCTATTTTTATGTTTTTGTTTTTTTTTAAAACGTACATTTATATCGCGCAGGGTTGGCCAAACTTAATAATAGAAAATAACTAATACAAAATCGATTATTAAACGCTTTATGGGTTGGATTTAGAAGTTTTGTTGGTCTACTAATGAAATTTGTATTTTTGCATAATTCTCCAGCTTTTATTTTTTCTCTACAACAAAATATATACTAATGGGTGGGTCTACCATCGATTAACGTTAGCGAAAACATTCTGTGAACGATTTTCTCTTTCCATTGAACGTTTCGCTTTGTAAGTGCTACCGTGATTGTCGATTGTCGAGCATTGTTATCAATTGTCGATTGTTGTGATCGATTGTCGATTGTTGTGATCGATTGTCGAGCGCTGCAATCAATTTTATATAATTTCTAGGCTTTTTAATCATTTACTTGAAAAATATTTGCTTTACGAAAAAAATTAATATAACGAAAATGATAGAGAATAAAAAACTGAAGATTTCATTAATAGACGAAAAAGTTCCATGACCTGCCGTTATGGCGCTGCAATCAATTTTATATAATTTCTAGGCTTTTTAATCATTCGATAGTGACTTTGTTCACATTATGGTTACATATGGTTACATTATGGTTATATTATAATCGGCGTAGCCAATTATTTCTACATACTTTACTGATTCTTCTCGGCTTCAAATGAGCTACGCTCAGTTTTTGTGTTATCTGTTGTATTGTCATATGGAATATGATGATGAAGAAGAGGAAGAAAAA
Source organism: Platyura marginata (assembly GCA_026745375.1). Taxonomy (NCBI): domain Eukaryota; kingdom Metazoa; phylum Arthropoda; class Insecta; order Diptera; family Keroplatidae; genus Platyura; species Platyura marginata. Next base: position 1,028 of record JANSTT010019529.1, read on the forward strand.
AAAAAACTTTATTTTTACTATTACGTACTAACTAGATTGTTCTGCGTGCCATAATTACTTACATACCACGTACAACGTTTCGTACGTGTTCTTCTCGGTATGTTAGATTTAATTAAATATTTTTAATCGACTATCTATTATAGAATTACAATCATTTACTATTACAATGGCTTCTTAAACTCTGCTTAAATATACAAAATTAATCTTCTTTTTGTAAGAGTACCTGGTTTTTTTTTGTTTTTGTTTTGCTTATAGTACAGTAGACTTCCATAAAACGCTTTTAATACGTTACACATTGTATGAAATCGTGTAATACAAGAATTTTCCTCGTATATAACACGGATAATTAATTACGAAACCGAAGAAATATGTAGTGATGGAAAGCTCTGCCCCAACCAAATGGCTTAGGACATTGAGTGGCAGGTCCCGCGTTCAAGACCGCAACTGGGATAGATGAAATGTGAAGTGTTTTTTTTCTTCTGGTATGTTGTTTTGAATCTCTGAGCCCAGATGCCCCACTTAAGTAAACGGGGAATTCCCGAATTTTTTTTGTTAATGTTGTGTCCGTTGTGTCCACGAGAATCACATTTTATGAAAAAGTCGTCCCAATATTTTTAGCGCGCTGTTGTAGAAATTCACATTGTCGGAACTCACCGTTAGGCGGGAGTCTACTGTACATAGAATATGTCAAGGAACTCTATTCGCATAGTATAGTAGTTAATTAATTGTAAAGCCTAAAAGGAATATTTTATTGTATGCATATGTGCAATGTGCATCAGTATGACCTATCCCCATAAAATAATCATTGCAAGTAAATTGTAAAGCTTTAGTTTTGTTTTTGTTTTTTTACCATAACTCTTCCTTGCATATAGAGGCAGAGACTGGATGAATAGAGGACTGAATCAAATATGAATATAAGGAGGACATATTCAAGAGATAAACTTCTATATAAAATGCACATACCTAAGTACCATTCAATGTATATATGTACGTACAAGTACATAGAGGATAGAGTTTTCTGAAATGTAAACAGAAAACTAATTTTAAAGACGCAACACTTTTTCGTACATGTACCTAACTGGTATGATGATGTTTTTGTTGTACTATATGTGTATTTACGGCTGAGCCCCTCAAAGAAATTATAGCCAAGAATAGTAAGAATTAATAAAAAAAAAATACAGCACCCAGCCCATTGCAGGGTCGATTCTGTCATATGTGCAAGGTGTGCACCGTACACCGGCGGTCATAATCTATACACTGTTTTTGTTCTATCGACTATGGGGTAATGCATTTGTACTGAAAACTTAAATTATAGTTCTTAACTTACTTACTTACTTTAATCATTTTATCATACCAATTTTGTTTTTGAAGGGTTCAATTATTAGTTAGGGGTGGCTCAAGAAATCTGGTGCAAGCCGAGCGCCTTAGGCATATTTATGATAGTTTAGCTTTACGCATTTTTCTCTATCGCTTTCACTCTCAGACAAAATCACCCCTGGATGGACTTCTTGCGTAGCCATAGGTTTGCTAACAAAAAAGGGAGTATATATTTGGAAGGCCCCCCCCCCCCCAGGGACTAGCAAAACTTTTAGCTTTCTTGCGAAGGCGTAGTTTTATGTTAAAAAAAATTCATTAGTGAGAATTCTGTCAGGGATGATTTTGTCCGGGAGGGGGGAGGGGTATTTTGTCCTGGGAGGACTTTGTCCTATAGCCATTAATTTTAAGATTTTCGTACATTTTGCAATATGTTTTATTAAAGAAAGATAAATATATTACACGATTGGAAGATAAAAAGAGAAAAAAAAAATAGTTCTTTGAACTATCGTAAAATTTTGTTTTGTTTTGTCCCTTAAAAAAAAGGCTGCTAAGTAATGCTACGGTGCTTCCACACAAAACTATTCTTCCCTTCATTTTTCAAACCTTTCCCTAACATTTCCGTACGCTCCTCCACTTTTCCCTACCTACTTAAAATTTAATTTCGCACTAAAAAAAAAAACGAAAACCTTACGGAAACCAAAAAAAAACCACTGAACTTGAAAAATCACAAAAAAAATTTATACTTAGATGTAGTCACTACTTAATCTCTTGTAACTCGCAATGGCCGTCTTACCTACCGGATACCGAACTTTCACGTGGTATAGTGGACAATACCGACGTGCCGTTCCCTTATTGGACGAGAGAGAAATTGCCAGATGTTATAAATAAAAATAAAAAAAAAAAAAATGGCAGACAATTTCCCAAGAGTAAAAGTAAAAAAAACTTTTTGACATTAAAAAATAAAAAAAATGTGGCAACTTAAAAAAAAAATAAAAAAATGACAGTGAGTTGGCAAATTTCTGTTCGACGATTAAAGGAAAGAGGGGGGAGAGTGGTGCAGGAAACAGTGAAATTTTGTTAATTTTTGTTAGTGCAGTCTACTGGTCTAGGCCGTACTTTATTTATTTATTTTTTAATTGGTAAAAAAAGTTAAAGGAGAAGGGGGGATATTTTTACACTTTTAACAATAAAACTGATATTTTATTCCTACACACTTTTTAACTACCAGAAATAATAATAATCTTTAAATATTTATTTTTCTTCTAGGCTGTCTTCGTTAGCCTAAATTGTCAATTTTAAGTGGTAAGTGATTTTTTATTATTTTTTATAAGTGTGTATGTGTAACTATAATGTAAAATAAAACTAAAATAAATATTTTCTACAAGATTTTGTTTTGGGTGTCAGTGTTTTTGATATTTCGGGGGGGCAGAAATTTTATTGGCAAAAAATTTCTTCCCAACCATTTAACGTAGACTCAAATATTTTTTAAAATTTTTTGATGGGGATTGTGGAATTCTCCCCTTAAAGTAACGTAGACTTAAATATTTTTTTAAAATTTTTGATTGGGAATGTGGATTTCTCCCCTTAAAGTAACGTAGACACAAATTTTCTTTTATTTTTGACGGGGATTGTGGATTTCTTCCCTTAAAGTAACGTAGAGAGTTTAGTTTTTAAGCAATGGACTCGAAGGTAATGTGTGAATGCGAGAATTTATTTTATTATGCCACATATATTGTGTCCGAAGTGTCGGAATAATTGATTTTTAATCTTTAACCACTGCTGCACTTGTTCACCGTTCGGCTCTATCTGACCTCTCGCTGTTCCTGTTGTGCTCTCTAGTTATGAAGGCCATCGGACACGGCACCGCAATATTATCCGGATACAATAATTTTGCTCACTATTATTTAGATCCAAGATCCAAGGGAAGTCCATGCAATTCGTTCCGTTTTTTTTGTTTATTTGTTTTTTGTTTTCGTGTTTTTTCGTATCGATACGAATACGAATACGATACGATAACTCAAAAAATGCGTTTTTTGATTGGTTTAAATATGTCTGGGGCGGCGGTAGGGATTGTAAATGGGCAAAATCCCTCTGTATAGGGAAAAGTTGGGGGAGGGTGCGGAAAAGTGGGAGGAGGGTGGAGAAAAGTGGGAGAGGGTGCGGGAAGGTTGGGGAATGTTTGAAAAATGAAGGGAAGAGTAGTTTTGTGTGGAAGCCCCGATCAAAATTGCATAAACTTAGGGGCTCTTGAGGCAGATGAAGACGACCGACAATCAAAAAGTCGTAGAATAAATGTTTTTTGCCATAGAAAAAGGCGAAAAATGTGCCCCCTTTCAGTTTGATAAAATTGAAATTTAAAAAATGAACCACTCTGGTGTACAGGGTGGTAATAATTTTTGTGTGGTCCAAAAAAAAACTTTTTCTATTTTGTTTTTATTAAGGTGAGGAAATGTAGGGGAAGGATAGGGGCTGGGTAGTTTATAGCGGAAGCCGCGTTAGCTTTACGTAGCGGCCTTTTTTTAATGAGTATTACTCAATTATTGATTAGATGAAATGTTGAAGGAATTTTATTTATTTCCTAATGAACCGTTCAATTTGGGAAAAATCGTTTAAAGGCAGAAAACAAAAAGCTCTTCGCCAAAAACTAAAATGATGCGACATCTGTTACAGATTCTTTGTAATATTCGATATCGATATGCTTTTTGGCGAATATATTCAATGAAATTGTATGTTGAACACTGGGAAAGTTGTTCTCTCTCTCTCTCTCTTATACAAGTGTTTTCAGTATTCACAGTGGTCGCCCGTTTCAAGTTTCAACGTCATATTCGGTTGAATTATGGTAAAAATTCATGAAATGTCCATGGACAATCATTCCCCATTTTCGGTGATAATCCGGAAAAATTAACTGAATTTTTTACCTTGTTTCAACCGATTTCAGTAAAACTCAGTAAAAAATTGTTACTTGGGATGCCTTTATATTACAATACCCGATAACTCATTTTTATGTACTTGCCAGGAGACAGTAAAAACTTTAACATATATTGAGTTAGCGGATGGTCAAACATTGCAACAACAAAAAAAAAAAACCAAATTTTTCAAAACAAACTTTTTGTAATAATTTTACCATAGTGCGCAGCGCAGGGTTGCGAAACATTAATTTTATGCAATAAAAAAAAAAAAAACAAAAAATCTGGGAAAAAATAAGTTACCGGGTATTGCTATATGGACAATAATAAAATAATGCCAAAAAAAAAAAAAAAAAAACGTCTAAGTAAATGAAGCTGGGGTAAATTTACAAAGAAAAAAGCCTACAGATGGTGCATAATAACAGATTGGACACTGCGTAGTGACTTTTTCGTCCAAAAAAAAAGAAAAAAAGCGGGGCAATTTAAACGAAAACAGGCAAACTTTAAGACAAGTATTTCATTAGAAATGTAATTGTTAATAAAAAATAGACATCACAGTACACCCGAAACCCATTTTTAATAATAATAAAAAAATTGTCTTATGCATTTAATTTATAAAAGAAAATCGTGTTTTCGAACCAAAAAAATCTTACTTTCGACTGTCAGTGAAGCGATTTTGTGTTGAATTTTGCACAAAAAATATGTCAATTCTGTCAAAACGATAATAATACACTAAAGACTAAAGCTAAGTCGACATAAATGAAAGACAATCCGAAAATCTCAAATTATTTACAAAATTCGAACATTTTTTCGAACATGCAAATTTATTATTTTTTTTTTAACCGAAATTCAATGGTCACTGTATAAATGAACGCAATCCAGGCGAACAGAGCGCGCACAGACAGCTGCGTCATATATTTTTATTTATTTAATTGTGTGTGTTATATTTTGCTGTCATTAAACGTCATTAAATGTACGACAACGATTGAAAACTTATTAAAAAAAAAAAAAAAAAAAAATTATTTTTATTTGCGCACACAAAAAACACAATTTCCTATTTTGGCGAAAGAATATCCAGATTATTGCTAAAACAAAAAAAAAAAAAATGTAATTACACAGTTTTGCAAATATTTATTGTGCAGTGTGGTTTTTTTGTTTATATAAAATTTAATGTATTTGTCTAGAATTTGGAGAGAATCGTTTTTGGAATATTAACAATCAAGACTGCACGAATCACACCAAAAAAATAAATAAAAAAAAAACAAAAAAAGAAAAAAAAAAAAGAAGAAAAACAATACAATATAGACATTTGACCTATTACGAATCAATCATTGCAATTTTGTTGAGTTTTTTTTTTTTTTTTTTTTTTTTATTATTTACTATATATATATATATAAATATATAAATACATTTAGTAATCAATTACCATCGCTACTTAGACTGAGTTGTATTGCAAAACTAATTTGCATAATAAATAAAAGAAGGGACCGTCGGAAATTTTTGAAAACAATGGCCGCACTACCTCGTCGCATAATCAAAGAAACACAACGTTTACTGCAGGAACCAGTGACCGGCATTAGTGCCATACCGGACGAAAGTAATGCCCGTTATTTTCACGTTATCGTTACCGGACCGGACGATTCACCGTTCGAGGGTGGCCTTTTCAAATTGGAACTCTTTCTGCCAGAGGACTATCCAATGTCCGCACCGAAAGTTCGATTCATTACGAAAATCTACCATCCGAATATTGATCGACTGGGCCGAATATGCTTAGATATATTAAAAGATAAATGGAGTCCGGCCTTACAAATACGTACGGTTTTATTGTCAATACAGGCACTGTTGAGTGCACCAAATCCCGATGATCCATTAGCGAATGATGTCGCTGAATTGTGGAAGGTTAACGAAGCGGAAGCAATACGAAATGCTAGAGAATGGACACATCGTTATGCAATGGATAATTGAATATTGATGTAAAGAGGAGAATTTCCAACACAAACCAACAACAACCAACAACAACGAAACAAAAACAACAACAACAACACAACAAAATATTCTACTAAAATTTCAAAATGCTTTTTTTGGTTTTTGTTTGTTTTTTTTTTGTGTCTTTTTTTTTTTTTTATTATTATTTCGGAGGCTGAAACGAGACTTATTCTCCAAGTCAACATTTCTAGTTATGTGTATATAAATAATATTCCTTGCAATTACATATTTTCATGATTTTCACATCCAAAATATTTATTATCTTAATTACAGCAAAAACTTAAAAGTACGAATTTTAGCTTAAATCAAATTATAATGGGACATTGTTGCGATTTTTATTAAAATTTAAAATTTGTGAACAATACATAGATAAATCGAATATATTCTTATGCAAATAAAAATTATGTAAATCTGAACAATAACAAAAAAAAAAAAAAAAAAAAAAAAAAAAATTATTTAAATTTCAATTTTCCCTTAGTTTTTTTACCATTTTACCAATCGATCGCGTACATGCTAATATCGGGACACAGTAGCGAAACGTTCAACTATCCAACTGTTCTCCAACTGGCCTACATTAATATTGACAAGTGTTGAAAATGATTGGTTATTCCATATTTTTAATTGTTCAAGTTTCGCCACTGATTTGATTGTTTTTTTTTTTTTTTTTGTACTACCCTTCCCGGGGGGAGGGGGGGGTCGGTATAACACAGTTTGTTTACTTATTTTGTAATATTCAAAAAAACTTTTATATTATGGGGTAAAATTTCACCCGGACATTGGCGGATTTTGTCCATGCGGGAATTTTGTACGGGGGAGAGGGGGGGGTGGTACTTTGTCCGTTGAAAATTGTCAGGGGAGATGTATTTGTTCGTCTAAAAAAAATTTGTAAGGAGGGATTTTGTCCGTCTTCAAAAAAATTGTCAGGGGAGATTTTGTCCATGGGGGATTTTGTTCGTTTTGAAAAAAATTGTCTAGGGGGATCTTGTCTGTTAAAAATTGTCAGGGGATATTTTGTACGGGGAGATGTATTTGATCGTCTAAACTAAATTTGTAAGGAGGGATTTTGTCCGTTTTGAAAAAAATTGCCAGGGGGATTTTGTCTACCTTAAACAAATTATTAAGTGATTTTGAGAGGGGGGTGGGCGGGGTTTGTCCAGGAGGATTTTGACCGGGGGGTTTTTTCTCCGTCCTAAAAAAATTGTCAGGGGGAGATTTTGTCCGTCTTAAAAAAAATGTCAGAGGAGATTTTGTCCATGGGGGATTTTGTTCGTTTTGAAAAAAATTGCCAGGGGGATTTTGTCTACCTTAAACAAATTGTCGGGTGATTTTGACCGAGGGGATTTTTGTCCAGGGGGATTTTTTCCGTCAGGGGGGGGGATCTTGTCCGTCTTAAAAAAAATTGTCAGGGGAGATTTTGTCCTGCCGAAAGTTATTAATTAATTATTTGGCATATCTTAACGAAACGGCAACACCAATTTATACATTTTGTTCCAATTATCTGGAGAATTACGAACAAAATTGTTCCCCGGCTATCACCAAATTGAGCCACCCGGTTCGATTACTACTACATAGAAAAGTATAGATGCGCTAGATAGAGTTGAAAGTTTTGGGTGTTCCGCCAGATGCGGGAACGTGTTCTTGCGATCAATTTGCTCAAATTTTAAAATTTTAGGAACCGATTGGAAGGCGAGCGTACAATTTGTTCGTTTAATTGCCAGTTGATTTTCCATTCGCTGCATTTTGTATGGAACATCTTGAAAATCGCAAAAACTCTTAATGTTCTTCTTATCTTTTCTGCATCCCGGTGTATAGATTTGGCCTTCTGTGCAAATTTCCTCCATTCCGTTCTGCTTAGGGCTGCTTCTTTTCAGTTACGGACACCAACAAGTTCTTTCGTTACTCAATCGAACCACCTTGCACGATGATCTGCCTCTCGCTCTTGTATGTTTGGGTCGGCTATTAAACGATCTTAATAGAAAAATGGCATTTCATAAACCACAAATAAGGGGCTCCTATGTCTACCCTATAGTACCCCCTCCCCCCAAACTAAAATCCAATAAAATGGCAATTCTTGGCATATGAAATTGAAAAAGGGTAGTTTAGTAAGGAAGCCGCGTAGCTTTTAACTTAGCCGACTTTTTATACCCGTATGATGTTAATCGAATATGTCCTGTCGTCCGTCCGTCTATTCGTCCGTTCGTCCGTTCGTCTGTCCGTCCGTTCGTCTGTCTGTGATTCAAGATTCAAACGGCTGAAGGTAAAAAGCTGAAATTTTTACAGTTTATTATGCAGTCCTAGTGTAAGATCTCTATTGCTTTCGGAGCAAATTGGACAATAAATAGGGGGGGGGGGCTGGGGTACAGTAATTTTTATATAAACCATTCCAGTCGAAATGTAGAAAAAATGAATATCACAAGAATTATAGAGAATACAAAAATGAAGATTTCATTCGTAGACCAAAATGTTGTACGACCTACCGTTATAGCGCTGCAATCAATTTTATTGAATTTCTCCGGTTTTTAATCATTTAATCGAAAAATATTTGGTTTACGGAAAAAATGAATATAACAAAAACGTTAGAGAAGAAATTAATTAAAATTTCACTTGTGGACCAAAAAGTTGCATGACCTACCGTTATGGCGCCGCAATCAATTTTATGTAATCATTTACTTGAGAAATCTTCAGAGTTACGGAAAAAAAAATGTTGAATGACAGAAATGATAGAGAATCAAAAAAACCGAAAAGATTTTTTAATTTATTGTAAAAAAAAAAAAAAAAAAAAATTCCACGACCTACCGAGTCGCTGCAATCAATTTTTTTATTGCATTTCTAGCATTTCTAGCATTTTTAATCATTTGCATTCAATATTTACACGCAATATTTCGTTGTTTGTACAGTGATTAATTAGATGCTACTAACTGGCGGGATGGCGCTGGTGGGTTGGGTGGTGGGTTAGGGGCCAGGTTTAAAAATCTTCCACCACAGAGTTTAAATCTACGGCGAAAATATGTGGAGTGGGTTAGAAAACAAAACAAAAATTCCACCAAAAATTGTTTTTCATAAATTTTATTTAATTAAAAAAAAAAAAAAAAACCAACAATTACATGGACGGATTGTACATACTATATAGGTATATATATATATATATATACATATATGCTGCACACACACACACACATATATATATATCGTAAATTGTTTAAAATCAATAAAGTTGCTTATACAAAATAAATAATACAATCATGTTGCCATTATATACTTAGTTAATTATTAAATTGGTAAAATTTCGATTTTTCTTTTTTTCTCAATAAAATGGCATCCTATTTTTTTCTCTCTCTCTCTCTCTCTCTCTCTCTGTGTGATGGGAGTGAAAAGTAATTTGGTGTAGAAACTATACAATTATTGTGATGTTTATAAACGGTCCTATATTTAACATTTATTAAAATTGGGATAAAGGAGAGAGGGTTTTTCATAGTTATTCATTGTTATTATCCACGTTGCCATTTTTCTCTATTTTTTTTTTTTTTTTTTAATTTAACTTTTGATTTATCTTCATTTACATCCAGTTTTTCTTTCTTTCTTTATTTCTTTCTTTCTTTCTTTAATTCATATTATTTATATATATAGGTTTTTTTGTTTGTTTATTAAATAATACTATATGTGAAAATATATTTTTGTATATATTATAGATATGTATATTTAAAAAAAAAAAAATTATTTGTACGTATAGGAAATAGCTATTTTTTAATTGTTTTTTTTTTGTTTTTTGTTTTTTTTGTTTTTTTTTTTTTTTTAGTTTTAACCGAATTATTTTTATAAATTTTTTCTAACATTTATTACATCAAATATAAAAATTAAAATAATTTCATTGAGATACGTATTTAGGTTTGCAGCTATTTTTACCCATCTTTGTTTTTCTTTTGTTTTTCTTTTTTTTTGTCTTTTTTTTTTTTTGTCTAATTACATTCTCGGAATATGTTGATTTTGTACAGAACAAATTGTATATTATTGGTCACAGATAATCGGCATGTATTTTAAATAGTACAAAAAAAAAAAAAATTAAAAAAAATTTC
>JANSTT010019530.1:0-11308 GCA_026745375.1 Platyura marginata
ATATAGGGTTTTTATTCGTTTCGTATTATTTTTTTTGTCACTTAAATTTTGTGTAGAACATTATCCGAAACGACCTCTTTCTGCGAATAAATTATTAATAGGATTTTCTCAAAATTTCACTGGTTACAGGTTTTATTTTAATAATTAAGTTAAGTGCAAAAAATTAAAAAATTGCTTCAATTCTTGATTGGTCTTAACAAATTGCAAAATTTTGTTCAAAAGCAAAATGAAAATATATGAAATCCATAAAAAAAATATTTATTTTGAGGACCCGACCATTAGAAACCTAAGTTTGGGTACAACACAAGTACGATATATTTTTGTAATTTTTTTTTTTTAATTTGGTTTTAGTTGAAAAAAAAACCTTAATATTAAATAGGTTATTTTGGAAACCTATCCCTGTCTAAATTATTATACCTAAACGTTATTTTTACAACTCAAATTTCAGGTCATTTTTTATTTAACTGAAAAGCAATATTTTAGTTTATAAAAAAAAACTTTTTTGATGCCGTTTTGAAATGACCCCCAAAAAGCATATTTCGTCGACATTTTAAAAATAACTGCATACTTATTGTGATGTTTTTTTATACAAACATATCTAATTTTAAATTTTGTTATAGTTTTTCCATAAACATTATTTAGCAATTTTTCAAAATTTTCAAAAAAAAAAAATAGAAAACATAAAAACGGCGGCATATTTTTCTGAATTAATTAAATCTTTCTGTAAAATATTTTCATTTAAAAAGAAAATGAAAAAAAAAAAAAAAATCCTTGTCATCTACATATTTACATTTGACCAATTAATAAACAATTTGTTTTTATTAAAACTCGTAAAAAATTAATTTGTACAATATAAATAGATATGTATAATACACTCTCTTGTGCCATTACCCTGGTGGATTCTGATGTATTGTGTATTATATAAAAATGGCATTTACTCATAAACTTCAATTAATAAAAGTCAACTTACGTATAACATAACAAATTAAAAACTATGTAACAAATATGCGTGTAGCTTTTGTACAATTAATAAAATTCAAGTAAGCTATATGTATTATTATTAAAATATGTAGGTATATACATACATATGTATGTCTGTCAGTTTAAGTATATTTTATTTTTATTTTTTGATACTAGGTATTTTTGCAAACATTTTTTTTTTATTAATCATAAAAGAATTTTGAAAGGCTGTTAAAAAATAACTATTTAATTTTCGATTCTTTTTCTATTCAAAAATAAAAAAAATAATTAAAACGGTGGAACGAGTAGTCCGAAAGCTTACTAATACGTTATCGCTATATACACCAAATGTATTTCTTAATTGTTATCAGTATAAATTTATAAACTCTTTTTCTTACGTTTGTGATAATTTGTTTTTATGACTATATCAATTTTAAACTAAGGCGTAGTACCTAAGTAAGTATATGGTGAAATTAATTCATATACCTCCATATACGAGTATGTAGCTAAATTGATCGCATGTAATGTATGTACATATGTGTAGGTACACCGTAGAGTTTATTGCATTTCTATTTTAAAGATAATTGTTTAAAATTATGACAGTTTTCATAAAACACTTAATCATTTTTAACAAGAATACTAAAGTCTCTAGCTCAGGAATGGGCAAAAAGTACACCATTGATCTATATTTAGAATTGCGCCACCCGCAACCAATTTATATACAAAAAGTCAGTCTTCGAAAACCGTTTTCATTATAATTACAGAAACATATCCCTCACGGCGAACTCAAAATTTTGGCTTGTTCTACTCTAGCTCAATGCGGGTTTTTTTTTAGAGATCATAAATTTTTGGAGTTATCGTCCAAATAAAATATTTCATTTTACGCAATCTCAAAATAATATACTCCATGTTGTCAGTCTATCCATATGACCATAAGTCTATAAAATATTCTTATCGATCGTCTATTTCTGTTGAAACCATTATAAATTATAACACTGTGAATTCCACCTTACGTCTTCAATAAAGATTTCTGTAGTATACATGGTCATGTTTATCGAATAAATATTCGTTTATAAATTCTGAACAATAAAATTATAATTTCAATATAACAATCAACATACATACATACATACATACATACCATGGTAAAATATAAATTAAAATTCAACTTACATATGGGAGTATTACTTGGCATCAGACAGGGTCCACTATATTGTTAATTGATATAAATTAAGGTGGTACATAATTTACTGCGGTTCATTGGACAGTTTTTAGATGTTGAAAGTATTTACTTATATGTAGAGTAAGTATGGTTCGTGGGTATGTAATTTTTACTATTCGATTAAAAAAAAAATATATCAAATTGAAATAAAATTACCTACAAATTATCTACTTAATTAAGTTCGTGCTGTAACCCGAAATATGAACCATCAAAACATACTTACAAGAATTAGATGTTGACCAATTTTTAATTTAAAGAAAATTAAGAAATTTTTTAATTATTAATTTAATAAAAACACAAAATTAAAAAAAAATCTGTATTCAATTCTACTTCGTTCATAGATTCGAGGATTCAGTTTATGATTAGATTCGAAATTACTTTTGTTTTTCTATTTTATTTCTGTTATTATTAAATATTCATAATAAACAAAAAGAAAATTTAAAAGAAAAACAAATGAAAAATAAACCGAAAATATATGACGTACATAAGTAGGTACAGACAAAATTAATCGTCAAACAATAGAGTTTTTACATTTAACTAACTTAAGAAAATCCTATAAGTGGTGATCCCGAAATTAGAACCTCATAACATACTAATTAATTGGATTTGTTAATAATTCATTTTTCAATTCTAGATCAAGTCTTTTTTATACTCATATCAATTCAATCTATTTTCATTTGAAACGGGGGGGTTTCTTTTTTTTTTGTTCTTTCTACAAGTAATATTTTTAGATATAAATTTATCACAATTTACTGACTATTCCATTTATACATGTCTAAATTGCATTTACCTCGTATAACTTGAATACTCCCATCCCTATATACCACTCCCATATAGATACTTGTACCTAATCGTTATATTCCCTTTTCACAATAAACGTGGGAAATGCTACTGTAAAAGATACTTCAAACTTCTCCGTCAAACATCAATAACCAGCAATGTATTAATATAAGGCCAAAAAAACAAAAAAAAAACAAAATCTAAATCTTTCCTTCATCTTATAAACCATCCCAGAAAGCTTTTTGTTTTTCCTTTGCCATGTAAACTGCAGTAATTAATCAACACAAAAATGCTTATGGTCTTTGAACCACTTTTTTGTATTTGTTGGTATTCAACTGAATTGTATGAGATCATCGTTGCTTTTGTATTATAAAAGAATTTTTTTGATTAAATATTCTCCAGCCAGCAAACACATGTGCCGTTTTTTTTTTTTTTTAAATTAGGTGCTACCAGGGTATAATTAAGACCATTTCTGTTCGAAATATTATTAATAGACAGCGCTCACCTAAATTAGATTAACAGTACAGATATAGAATGAAATATAGAATATTATTTTTTTTTTGGTTGTTTGTTTAATGTTTCGTTGCTATTTTTCTTTCTAGTTCCATCACTGGTGTCAGGACTAAAGGATAACCCAAATTCACATTCGAATTATTTTATTAATTGCCCACAATGTTGTCAAGGTCTGCCGGATTTTCAGGTAATAATTAATCTTTAATTGAAATTAATTAACAAAAAAAATTAAAAAAATTATATCTCCTTTAATATCTATACAGGCCTTGAAAGAGCACATCGATACAGCTCATCCCATGAAAAATGACGACTTGCATGAACTTCGTATGAGTAATGCAAGTCTTGCATCATCCCCTTTATCAACTGCGCATCACCATCATCCCCATTTACCTTCAGCATCGTCTTTGTCATCTGCAACGTCCATCTCAGTACATAATATTAAAGAGGAAAGAGGCCGTTCAACTAGTCCACCATGTAGATCAGAAGGACCCCACGCATGCTCTCAGTGCTCCGCCTCATTCCCAAACCGTGATTTACTTGAGAAACATGAACTGTTGCATTCACCAAATGCTACTGTGGTGAGTACTTGTATTTTTATAAATTAAAGTTTTTCTTTTGGTTTTCTTTTTTTTTTTTTTTTTGTTCTTTTTGGAAAATTGTTACATAGATACTTATATGTAGGTCGTCTAGAGTCGTCTCTGACATAAGCCCTATATAAATACCTTCCACCATATACAACAACACAGTCAGTCAGTTAGTTAGTGCCATATATTTACGTTGCACATAAATAGAAGCCCACTTAGCAGGGAATTGAGTTACAGATATGAAGTAGGAAAAATAAAAAGAAAAAAATGAGAAAACACAGAATTTCCTCCGATAGAGTTTTGTTATGGAATCGGCGGTGGAAGAGAAAAAAAAACAACACAATGATTGGCATTGTTATTACTTTTATTACACATACACAGTCTATGTAAGTATGCGCTGGTTAAAAATCTTCAAAAAAAAAAACAAAAAACAAAAAATGTAATTTGAGACATTTCTGGTGCCACCAGCCTTTTAAAAAACAAGGCCACAGTTATAGGAGCCGTGAAAAAAAAAATTTTTGTTTAAATAGCATGGCATGGTACTACATACATAATGTGTGGTTTATTATCCAAAAAAAGACGTATAAATAATGTTTACGGTTTGTAATATTGTTAATAAGTTTTTCTTTTTCAATTTTCTTAAGTATATTTAGCGCTTGCTGTACAAAAAGGTTTCTAATGAGGCATATCACGTTTTTTTTTCGGTGTGGAGAGGCAATTCAAATTTCAGATATTTGAAACATTGTTGCTGCTTATGATGTCATTTTTTTGGCATTCATAAATCAATTCATTTACGACGTGTTTATATGTTTTAATACTTACGTCATTCTCTGCATGAGGAAATCGATTTTCTTTTAAATTTAGTGATGTTCTTAGATTTTGTTTGAATATGTATGTATGTGTTGTGCGTTAAAATTTTTTATATACTTATGTACATATATTTAAGCATAAAGATTTTTATTTGGAGGTGACGCGTAGACCTTTATTCTCTCGACGTAAAGTTCTTTTTGTCATCTCAGATCTCAAATTGTCTCTATCCATAACTGATAATTAATTTAACAACTTTTATCGTCTATGATGGTTGCCATATATAATGTCTGTGATGTGGCGGTGTTGCCACATTGTTATTTAAATTGTTGGGTATAAAATTGAAATGTTGACGATATCCCAGAAGTTCTACATCACAAAAAGAACCAACTCTCTATTAAACTTTCAAAAATGAATGGAGAAAATGTAATAAATCCTATTGGAAGAGAAAAGTTGTCTTTTGAAAACCAAATTTAATCTACCATTTTTTATTTGGAAAAATTAAGCCTAGAGCTATTTGTGCAAATTTAAAAAAGAACAATTGGTAAACTTTAATTAATGCATTATCTCAGAATGACAGTGCTTAAAATGGTGTCAGGTGAAATGATGAGTATTTGTAAGGTTTCCAGCAAAAACACCTTAAGTGCTGAATTTCTACATACACATAGAAGATGTCGTCATATCAATGAGATAAACGTATATTCAGTGGTACACAAAACGGGACAATTGTGCTAATTGGGCTAATTGTGCTAACCTGATCAAGATAGGTCTCGCCACAAAAAAAAAGAAGAAGAAGAAAGATTTTGGGAAACACCCTATTTTCCTGACCAAACAAGGCGCACTTATATGTATATAGTATTTTCTTAAATATGTATTGAAAAAAAAAAAACCAAAAAATAGACCTAAACTTTATTACAAAACCAAAACAATAATTTTACACGAAGATTGTCATAAATATCTAGTTTTCAATTCAAAAAAAAAAAAAAAAAAAATGTACTTTACGATATCAACGCTGAAAATGTAGGCGTAGTTATCTAAACCGTCAGAACAGCCTACAGCTAGCTCATGATAAGAACTGATAACATAAAGAACAAACATGAGTCTGCTTTATGGGTATGATCTACACATCGAATACTAAACCCGAGACGTATATGAAAATGTGTACATAAAGCATAAAAAAAAATTTTTTTTTGTTCGTTTATGGACACGGAGCCCCCTTAAGTTATGTTTATATAAAAATGCTCATATCTACCGTGTTTTGCTGTGTATATTTTATTTAGTTTGGAGTTGTTTTTTCTATCTTTTTTTTTTTTTTTTTTTTTTGATAAATCTATATCGCGCTAGTTCTAATACATCGTATATACATAACATACGTACATTATATGTAAGCAACGTGTGTATATTTTGTGGGTATTATATAGTAGATATGGAGAGCTCCAGGGGAGGTTTTTTTTTGTGTGCACCCAAGGGACGGCTTTGGAGATGTGAACTGTTAAAAAAAAAATAACGAAAGTATGAAATGTGAATTGGTTTCAATATACATACATATATAGATATATATTGAGATAATGGTTATAATCGTTGAATTTATGGTTTTGTAGGTGATTGTGGTCAACTTAATTTATGAAAAATATATAATATGTAGGTGTAGTAGACGCCATTTTAATTACCATATCAATTGCTGTTGATAAAAACACCGTAAAAATTACTCATTTTCAAATAAAAACAATTAACCCTTAACGATTAAGTCAGTTACAGTTTTTTTCAAAATTAATATTTTCAATACCTTAAAATAAATCTCCCCCATACGGTTTTAATTTATTTTGTCACTATTGCTCTTACTCTTTTCTCTCTCTCTCTCTTTGTCCGACATATGCATGACATTTTGATGTTTTTGAATGGTGAAATATGATGAAGATAGGAACAAAAAAAAATTGGAAAAGAAACTTTGTCTGGAGCAAAGTCGTCCCGTATATACCACTTTTTGACCTCTCACGTCAAGATGTCTCAACTTTTTTTTTCCCTCGTTTTTATTCAATTCTTATGTATTGGATGTATGTACATTGTAGATAGCTTACCTACGCAAAGCAGATGTAGACCATTTTGAAACTTTTTTTTTTTGCTAAATAGTTTTGGGTATATACTTAGATGAGTTTTTTTACCTGATAATTGTACATATGGATGTGGAAGAAGTGTACATATGTGATCAAAGATGGTGGACGTGGCTATAGTAAGAAAGAAAAACATCTTGAAGTAAAATTATGAAATAACAGAACTGAGTTGTGAAAATTGTGTTAAAATTCGTATTCGTAAAGTCTTTAATAATATTTTTGTACTAATAAACCATTGTTTATATGATCGGTGCAAGATCTTTCTGGTCTAAATTCTCTATGTTCCGATCTAACTGTCTGCTGATTCTACTATTCTACTAGGCTGCGAGACCTGAAAATTAACAAGCACCATAACAACAAAACTCCAGGCCTTCGTGAATAGTTGCTTACGGCGTTTAGTAGGTGGGAGGTGGTCAGACAGGGTTAGAAATGAAGATCTATGGATAATCACAAATATAGAGAAAAGTAATGCACAGATTCGTCGAAAAAAATGGAATTGGATCGCACATACACTTCAAAAGCCTAGCGAAGACATTGAACGCGAACCACTAGTGTGGTGCTCGCAAAAGAGGAAAATTCAGAAAAATGTAGCGCCGCACTGTAATCGCCGAAGCTAATGAAGTCGGAAAGGAAAGGACGAAATTGAAACCATTGGCAACAAACAGAATGCGATGGAAGCTTTTTGTGGATGCCCAATGCTCCCTTAGTGAAACGACAAAAGGCTTAATGATGATGATAAATAAACCATTGTAGTGTAAGCAGAAATTTAACTCTTTCCTGTGACGAATTTTTTTTCCTAATCCTTTTGAGAATAAAATTTTTGGCAAAAAAATACTAAAAATGATTGGAGTATTAGTAACTTAGATCAATTTTTGTCGAAAACGTAATTTTAATTGAATAACAAAAAAGTTAACTTTATCTTAACAATACGTGCAAAATACAGAAATCGTTCATATATGTATGTGCAATTAAATCTACTGCCAGCAACTAAAAAATAATCCTCTGTAATAAAATAAGTAATTTAAAAAATATTTTCAAAAATATATTTATTTGTACATTTTTGTTACACCTAAGTACTTACTTGCTTATATTTAAAAATCTGCTATAGAAAATAGACTAAAAATAACCCTTTTGTCATTTGTGTTAAATGCACATTGCACACAATATGCACATTGATTTTTGTAACAAATTAGTTACTTGTTCACTTTTAAATGTTAATGAACTGTCATCCTTTGTAACTGTTTTAAACATTCAAAACAACAAATTTGTTTTTAATATAAGCCATAATAGTTTATTGTTAATGTCAACTCTTCGACAATTTCAACTATTTTCGTTCTGTTTGAACTTCGGGTTTTTCCAACTAATTAAGAAAACATTTTGTTTTTTTTTTTTTTTTTACATTTATCCCTCCAAAACCTTGACTTACCCATAATTTACCTCAACTAAATCACATCAAAATAGTGTACACGGATGTTTTTTTCATTTCTTTGTATTGTAGGTATATTTTCTATAAATATCTCAAGTACCTATATGTTCATTCTAAAAAGTACAAAAATAGATGCGAAGATAGATGAAGAAAAAGAAAAAAAAAAAAACACATTTAAGTTTAAATATAGAAAATTGTACCTTCATTAATGAACAATGATGTGTTCTGATACTGAACATAAAATGTGTGTGACTTAATTCTTCTGCTACTTTTACTTCGTCTCCTTCTATAGGTGCATTGAGCTCTGGAGGAATTATTCAAGGGAAGTTATTATTATAGTACATCGATTGAGTGTACCTATATTTATTAACAACGCCACCGCAGCAACTCACGTTGAAAAAGACAGGTGCACGTCATTTTAAAATAGCACATCCTCTCATTTATACATACATAGATATTATGTGTACATTATATTTATATATATACAATTATATATCTAACAACAACAACAACAAAAACTACATAATCTATATAGGAAAAAAAAAAACATTTACCAATACAAAACAATAAAAATAGAAGTTACCTACATGTTTAAAAAAAAAAAACAATAAAAATTTAAAAAAAAAAAATTATTTTAATTCCACAGTGTCAAATAAATTTTGAGCCAAAAACATTTTATAGATCGAGAGACTACTTCCATCATAATTTATTTGTTTTTTTCGTAATTATTATTTTTCTGTGTATATTTTGTTTTTCTTTTTAAATTTTATTTTTATTGTTTTCGGTTTTTCTTTTATTTTTTTTTTTTGTTGTCAAGTTGAGTCATTTGAGTAAGCTGCATGAAAAAAGGTGCAAAAATACATTTCACGATATATTTATGACATGTTTTTGTTATTGTTCGCGATTAAATTATGAAGGTAGAGACTAAACATTTTTAATGTCAAGTTTATCGAAACGGTAAGGTCATTTTTTAACATATAACATAAGTACATGCATAGAGGTGTATGTATTTTATATTATATTTTTATTTTTTTTTTTTTGTTGCCTAAATACCTACATATGTATCTGCGTATTGGAAATATTTTTTGGCAGACTTGCTGACTTGTCACAATATATTAAGTACGATTAGGATCTATATTTTTATACCACTTATTTATGGCTACCTTTCGATCTATCTGCTCAAAATGTTGAAATATGTATGTACGTACATATAGAATACGTTCATAAAAGCAACAATCATGGTTAACGTCATAAAATTGTTTGACAGCTACACTACTAGCTTACATGGACGCTATATGTTTATATAATAACCTCAGTTTAATGAACGCACTCATAGTATGACTGAAGTAATTTTTTGTTTTGACATTTGAGAATACGTACCAAAATATTCATTAAAAAAAGGAAAAGAAAGAAAAAAAATGGAAAAACAATAATGAAGTGTTTTGTACTTTTCTTTTTATTCATTTGTATGTAAAATTTAAAATTTTTATTTAAAAGATGAGTCCCGTTTTTATTGTTAAGTAAGTACTCATTTTACTCATTTCTTATCTTTAGAACTAGATATCTATGTACTTTTATGTTTAAAACACAAATTTTGAGTTTTCAATATTTAACTCAAAAATTTAATTTTCCCGCAACCTTTTAATGTTTAGCATTTTTTTTCAACGAAAAATATTTCCAAAAATAAGAATTATGTAGTACTATTTCAGTGGTCAACCAATTTTGTTGGCTACACTGGAAAGAAAAATCTATTTGGTCTCAAAATGTTACACAAACAAGAACGGGAGAGTGTAAAAATTCAAAAAAATTTCAATTATACTGTTTAAATACCTATTTAAAAAAAAAAAGTTATGAATTACATATTTGTAAAATCAAGTTCATCAACCTCTCGGATTTACATTATTGTTAGCTCGTCCATCCGCTTAGAGTGGCTTCATTTAATTTTCTGATGTACGTACATGATTCCTATATGCTCTTATAGGCATTTACTAATGAGTTTTAATTTTTACTGCCTCGTCGAGTGAAATATTGTTCTGTTTGTATTTGTTCTCACATATTATAGTAAAATTATAAATATACAATACATTCACATAAATGTAATATATATACGACAGTTAGAGGTATAATACCGCTGGATGCGCTTCAATTAATTCATAATTTGTATATATGTACTGTAAAATATATAAAAAGAATTAATTGTTAAACAAACCATGTGGCAATAAATAAAAAAACGAAAAAACAAAATTATTAAATGCAAATATTATAATACTGAAAAAGGTAGACGCACAGTATTTGATTCAATTTTAATAAATCACCTCTTATCTTTTAATGAGAAAAATAAATCAACAAAATTACAATTTTTTTTTTTTTTTTTTTAATAACAATAATATTAACATTAACTTTTGAATATTTTGCAATATTTAATCTATGTACAACAAAATATTGATAAATGTAAACTGTGTGTTTACTTGGAATTTCATTATGTATGGCAGGATATTAATTAACTGATAATACATATGACAGTTTAACCTCACATATGTACATACATAAAATATCAATACCTTGAAACAAATTTTTCCTAAAAAACTATTCTTTTATCGGTGATTTATTATGATTTAATGATTATTTTCGAAGTTAAATACTTAAGTGTCTGTATAGTTAGTAAAATAAAATATATGTTTTTGAAATACGTACGTACAAATACAACACCTACCTACAGAAAAAAAATTATTCTACGCGCATTCTTACACAAATTAATATACGTCTTAATCTTAAATAAATATTTTTATTTTTTTTTTTTTTATTGTGAAAAAGAAAGAGAACACTTCAAAGTAAATTGTTATTTACGGGATTTTGCAACTTAAATTGATAATTATTTTACAGTTAATAATTACAGATACACATA
>JANSTT010019531.1:0-11306 GCA_026745375.1 Platyura marginata
TGTGACACTATGTTAAATTTGAACGGAACGGATCGGAGCGGAACGGAACGGAACGGCGCATTCTGCCTGCAGCTTTAGGATGTAAGATTCAATTAACTATACGCTTTTTAATAAATGTTGCAGTAATTTGTTCATTAGCTTCGATAAATACCATTAACAAATCGGTAAATGAGGTACTGTATCTTAATTTTTCACGAGCACCTTTGTGATTTGATCCCTACTGTTTGAAATGTGTTTCCAATCCAGTTCCATTTCCTGATTTCACACATCAGTCCTCTCTTATTGTATACATAACATTTGAAGTAAACAGAAAATTTGAAAACTTTAAAGTCTTGCTTGTAATCTTTTCTACATGAAGTATTAATGCCAAAATACAAAGTTAATTTAAAAATGTAAATGTTCTATTTATAATTATTGTTAATGTCACTGCCACGCTTAAATTATACAAGCGTACCAACCTATGTACATCGAAATAGGCAAACACACATTACATACAATCTTATTTTATAGAAAGAATACTTAACTCAATTTAAATACAATTTCTTACAAAAGGATTACATCAGCATTTCCCCGGTGACTTACTTAACAAATGTTTTGTTAGACAATTTAATAAATATGAAAATCAGTCGTGAAGAAAGTGATCCTGGGGTATCCGTACAGTGTATACACGCACATATCTCAAATTCGTGAAATTAGGCAAGTGTAACACACTCTGTTGGGTAAATTTTAAATATATGTATGTACATATATAATTTACATAATATATAAATTGTACAAATATTTATACATTGTTTTAAGTCGTTAATATACATTAGCGTCATTACAACCATTTCTATTTCTATAGGGGAGATGTGTTTCTTGAGAAATAAATCTTTAATTCGATATGAAGTGATTTATCTATTTTAAATATGTTCTTAAAAAAGTGTACAACAGGAGGATTAATTTGTTTCAGCTAACATATTTTAGATGGCATTTCAATTGATTTGTTTACTTAACTTTGAGTTAATATTCATATAAAATCAAGAAAAAAAAGTTTAAATTTAAGTTTGAAAAAAAATTGTAGGTAAAAAAAACTCCCCATGCGTTATATTTATTGTACGCCACCCATGATTTTTACATCTTAAATGGTACAAAGCCCAAATCTACTTTGAATGTAAACAGAAATAAAATAAAACATAAATATTGTTTCAATTAGTTAAATAAATCTTTTGCGGAATATAACAAATTTAAAAAATCATTTCTGATAAAGCTTCGCGATGTGCAGCACATAGCATAGACGCTTAACAAGCAAACAGAAATTTAATATACTCGGAAAATAATCTATAAAGACATTTGAATTTGTTTGAAAAAGATTTTTTTTGTAACATAAATTACAAAAAAAAAATCAAGAAAATGATTTTAGATAATGTTCTTACAGCATACATAATGTCGATATCCAAATATATTTCTGGCAATTACTTGTATGTACATAAGTAGCAAGCACAAAAACTTAACAAGGAAAATTACTCTATGTATGTATATCATCCAAGCAAAACTGCTTAGTCTGCTCTTTAAATAAATTCTTTTAATGTGTCGAAATAATGTAAAAGCTTAATAAAGCGAATCGTAACACAAAATTTTATTAATGAGCTATGCTAATTGTATATTGAAATTTGAGAATAACGAAATTAAAGATGAAGATAACCCTCTAAAACTTTGAACTGAAATCAATTTAATTGCTTATTTGAAATTTTAACTTAGCAATGTTTAGATGTGCCTAAATCTTTGAGCACATAAATCTAATAGACAAACAGCTTAGATATCTAATAAACAACATTATAACTACACTATTATAGATCACATCTGATGTTAATGCACTGATAGACTATATTTTTTTTCACCTAACGTACTAAAATTCAAAAAAATATTTGAAACTTTGTCCGCAACGAAAACTCAATTCCCACCGGTGCATATACATATATCAATTGTTATAATATAAAAAACAAAAAATAATATTTACTTATCAGAGATTTCAGATGAAAAAATAAACCAAAATATTCTTTAAAATCTCCAATTAATAACTCTGATCAAATAATAAGG
Source organism: Platyura marginata (assembly GCA_026745375.1). Taxonomy (NCBI): domain Eukaryota; kingdom Metazoa; phylum Arthropoda; class Insecta; order Diptera; family Keroplatidae; genus Platyura; species Platyura marginata. The sequence continues at coordinate 2,080 of JANSTT010019531.1, forward strand.
TCAATCTGTTTAATATTGTTTTCAATAATAATTACATATGGTTGACATAAGTGAATTGTGTATTTCATGTAAAAAGGATCATCTATAACTAGACCCAGGCCTTGTTAGAAATCACTTGGACTGAGCGTTTAATCAGATTAAGCGATTTTTTTTAAATTATTTTAAATTAAATTTTGAATTGAACCTATAAATATTTTCTAAATTATGGAAAAGCTTGTTGAATTGTCCTCATTTTATACTTGCAACCATTTAACGTTTTTAAATATGTAGTTAAATTATTTATGCCAAAATTCAAAAACATATACCAAACTGTTATATATCGTATAGTTCCCGAGGCTTTACTGCCTATAATCACATCTTCTAGGCTGAATGGTTTATGGTTTTACGCAGAATATTGTTATTCATTTTATATTCATTACATTTCGATGTAATTAATTTGTTCTTCTGATGAATTTAATAATTAATTTTCAGAATTCTTTGGTCTTTATACCAATAATTTACTTCGAAATTTTGATTATAATAAATATAAATTTGAATGGGTAAAAGGAAGGAATTATTATTTAAACTTTTCAGGGCTATTTTGTGATAAATACGTTTCAAAAAATAATTTATATGAATGTAACGACCTCTTTGGCTCGTTCCATGTTCTTAAACTATATGTACTTGTACATATATCGATGTTATTAATTTAAGTTTATTTGTAATTATTTAAAAGCTCCTCTATCAATCCTGTCCTGTCTAAGTACATTCCTGTAATTTAGTTTTGTAAAAGAGTGGGGGTTTTGCAAGTAATGAACCAAATAACTAGAAAAGATATAGAGACTTTCGCTAGCCTTTAAAGCCAAAAGACGTACATAAATATAAAAAGTCTGGATAAATAAAAATAGAATATATAAAGGGGACAAACAATTTATAATACTGAGGGAAGAGCAGAGGAATTAAACGTGGACTCAAGAACCCACGCTATTAACCAAGGAAGAAACGTATGGCTAAAGAACACAACAAATATCTAAAGACGTTAGAAGAAGACGAAAACGATAAAAGGACAAAAACACACAGGTACCAACAAATTATATACACGTGTTCCTATATCCTGTAACGTCCCTCAATGGTCGTCACATGTATATTATGTATTTTGTATTAAATTATTGTTAAATCTAAATTAAATGTTATATAGATTTACTATTTCCCGTCACAATGTCCCATGCACCATCTATTTGTGTATCAATTCATTGATGTTAATCCAACGGTATGGAATTGGCTATACTGGAGACATAAATGTAGACCAGAGGTTTGGACGTTGAGTGTATTTTCAACCGCCGAAGCGACGAGACGTATTTTTGAATACTAATTTTTAATCATTTAAAATATACAAGGAACATACAATACAAGGAACAAGGAACATCAAGAAACACTCACAAAGAAGAAATACTACACCATAAGAAGTATATACTAAGAAGGCCAAGATAAAGGAACATACCCTACATATACCCAGGAAAACAGGAACACAGAGAAGTAGAAAAATAAAAAAACACGCAACATTCCTTTCCCTTCCCTATTAAAAATTTATAAAAGTTTTAATTTTAAATATTGTGATACCCAAAGATGAGCCGGGGTGTCACAATCCCAATCCCTCCAAATTAATTTTAATTTTAAGTCTTAATAAAGTAATATTAATAAAGTTGAATCAAAATTAGTGGTTTCTTTATTATAAATTGATTTTGCAAATATGTGATGTGCCTTAGAGCCAAAGAACATTACATGAAAAATATCACAACAGTGAAAAAACTTCTGGTTGATAATACAGTAAAATTCCTATAAATAAGAATTTCTATTAGTAGGACTAAATCAATTTTGTCCTACTTATAGGAATTTTTTCTGCAAGTAGACATTTTTTACTTTACTTGGTTTATTCGATGTATAGAATCAAAATTTAGATTTACAACATTCTTTCATACCTAAAATGTAAAATAAAGGTGAGAAAGAAAAATACAAATTACATAACTTTAGGGACCCTTAAAACAGATGAAGAAGACCGAAAATCACAAAGTCCTAGAACAAATGTTTTCTACAATAAAAAAAGACAAAAAGTCCACCCTTTTAGAATTTTGAAATATTTAAAAAAACAATTCTATACATCGAGTGAACCACTCTACTCTACATGTCTTAAATTTAGACAGAAATGAATTTTGTAAACAATTAAATGAAAAATATACAAAAAAATCACACAATCATAAAAACAAAATTTAAAGAGACCGATCTATAAATTGCTAAAAAATTACTTTAATCACAACCTACTATATAGCAGGTTGTGCTTTAATCAATGATTCATGGAACGTCACTATTGTTTGTATTATTCACACACACAAAATTAAATCATAGAAATGTTCCAAGAATTTTTATTTTTTGTTTGTTTCTCTTAAAATATAGTGAAAGTTACAAAACTATATAAACACATCAAAATTGATTGAATTTTTATATACGAATTAAAAGGTTAAGTTACTTCCTACGACTAATTGATTTTTGCTTATTTTTAAAATAAAAAATATTGAATTTATTACAAAAAAAAAATTTTAATTTGTTTTGAAGTCAAGAAGAGTTTTGCTGGACTTGAACAAATAATTTAAAAATTTTAATTTGGTAGGTAACTAAATTTGTATGAAAGAAATTAATTCAAAGCAGTTCCTTGTTCACATGGATATCATGTTTGCTCATATTCTATCTATATCCATCCGAAACAGTTTGTAATGTAAATAATTTCCATATGTATGTACAAAACATATGTACCTACTATAATATCAACAGAAAATGGTAGTTGGTTTATTTTGACGCGCCTAAAATAATATTTTATTTCGATCCTATAGACTTATAGAGAAACTTTATCAACAAAATTTACCCAACAATTTTTTTTTTTGTATTCTTAACAAAGCTATTTTGTTGACTTAACGATTTTAATTAATTTTCGTAAAAAAAATATTTTCATTTTTAAGATAAGATAAGATAAATCATTTATTTAGACTTAGCTATTAATACATATGTACATACATTACTTAGTTTCATTCATACACATTTCATCAAAGTTCAAACGTTTTTTGTTAAAAATATAAACATGTTTGCAGTTTTATTAAAAAAATATCATTCAAAAACTTGTTGTCAGTGATAAGTTTTGTCATAATTTTAACGTATGTACAATTTTACATATATAAATGCTTGAAGTATGTAATAGTTAGAAGAAAATATTATATTTCCTTTGTAATTGACCTCCGAAAATTGTAATAAAAGTGATCTACTATATTTCCAATCTTTTTTGCATAATAAATGCAATTTTCTAAAAAAAATTCGAGAAAATTATGCAACTCAGAACTTTTTTACTAAGTATTGAGCAATATTTCAAGGAAAGAATCATTTAAACACTCAGTTTAGATTTGCATATTTTGATGATCTCGAAGTTTTATTAAAAAAATTAAAAGAATATATTATGCAAAAAAGTTTGATAATACAATTTGGCATCAATAATGTATTTTGTTCATATTTGATTATTGGTGAAGTAATTTCCAAAGATAAAGTAAAAATCCACCAGTCTCCTACAAAAACTACAAAAACAAAAAAATAACAAGTTGTTCAACAACCAATTTTTATCACAAGAAAATGTTATTGATTTCATGCTAATGTCAAATCCTTTCATGTGGAATATACATAGGTATCATATGTATTTGTATATATACCGACAACCAATTCAAACAAGATATTTTTCAATTCATACTTCATATCTATTCAAAATACCTACTGCAAATTTCTAACAAAAAATGATGGAACCTACCACACAACAATGTTCTTATCAAAAGATATCAATCGCAATATATGCGGGGTTGTCTATTACGATTACATGTACCTACATTTATGCTGATGGTATAGCTATAGGTTATAGGACCTATATATACGATACCAGAGATAGGCCATCTATGACCCGCGGGTCTACAAATAACCTATTTGATAATTTCATGTGACCCACTTGAGTTTCGTAAATAAAGAATAATACTATACATTAATATAAAAATAAATTATAAAACATAAACATACTCGACATTACTCGACGAGGGTTTTTTTTACGATAATGACGAAAATAGATATAAACAAGAGCAGCTTTGTGATCATCAGGTAGACTCCTGCTCGTATTGCTCGGTTTGGCTACCTGACTGGGTTCCTGATGTATATCCTATACTATGTCAGTGATGGCTAACCTTTTAAGATCGCCGTGTCAAAATTTGATTAAAATCTAGCTTAAACATGGTATCGTGTCACATATTGAAATATCGCTAATTTTTGTAATAACAAAAAAATTTTTCGATTGGAGGTTGGTATTTTGTGCACTTTAAGCCAACGCAACCACTACTAACTTCATCTGTGAGTCGGTTTCTTTTAATGTTAATGGTTTTAATATAATAAAAAATACGTTTAAGAGGAAATTTGTTAAAAATAGTATTTTTTTGTAAGTATAGATTTCGAAGACGAAGAAGGTTCATAAACGATGTATGTCAGCTGACTGAAATTGTTGGGGGGCACGATTTCTTTTTTACGCAATGCAAAAACCAACTCCCCAAAAAACATTAAAACCATTACATCTAGACCTCGATTTGCGTTTTTAATTGGTTCCACAGAAAGCCAACACAAATCGAAATAATTTAGATAATTTAAAATTCAAATATTTCAAAATTAAGATAATTTAGAATTCAGATACTTTAAAAATTAGATAATGCAAAATTCAGATGGTTCAAAATTCAGATAATTCAAAATTCAGGTAACTCAGAAATCAGATAACATTCAGATATTGCAAATTATTGCTTTTTCAATTTTCTAAGAAACTTAGCATTTCTTTGATAATTTATGCAAAATAATTACGAAATTCATTTATTATATTATTAAATTCATTATTAAATTCAATATACATATGTATATTAGATCAGAATACTCTTTTTTTTGTTTTAAGAGGGAAACCTCATTTATCGAGTCAGAAAAATCGATTTTTTGGAAATAATTTTAATCGATTGTTAAAATATTCAACAATATTCCTTTAAAATTTCAAGTCGATATCTGCAGTATTTACGAAGTTACGTGATTTTGAAACGGATGGGCCGGGTGGCGTTAGTTGTAATTATGTAGTATTTTCCAAAACTTTAAACGCGTTTTTCTCGAAACACCATTTTTCGATTTTGTGGACACGATTGAGAAAGCTGTACTGAACCAATCCGGCTTTGTGATGGCTCATTGTATAGATAATTAAATTCTCTTCTATGTGTTTAATTAATTGTTTTTTGAAAAAAAAAATTTCATATTTTTTTGGTATTTTAAAGTCGATTTATTTAAATGAATAAGCACTTTTAATTTAAAACTGTGTAAAAACATGCAATTTTGACATTTTCTTTAAAAAATCTAAATGTCACATAAAAGTTACTATCATAAAGTTTAAAAAAAATTTGTTTTTTTTTTGTTTCAAACCGCTAGAATGCTAGAATGTATACGCTGGAGACACTCTATAGACGAGGCGATATAAACGCGGTGTCCGTTTATTATAATAAATATGCTTTTTTTTTAAAAAAAATTCTTGTATACCTACTCTTCAAGTATGTATTAAATTGTCATAAAAATTTCAAAACGTTTCAAGTTATTTTACCCGAGAAAAAAAATCGTAAAAATGACGTATTTTTCGACCGTGTAAGTGGGAAACCTCACTTACATAGGTAAAAATAATTTTTTTTTTCAAACAGAGAAAACATGTTGGGGGTCACGGACGCCTATGCGTGTCACCAAAAGTGTCTTGCCGTGTCACCTCTGGCACGCGTATCATAGGTTAGCCATCACTGCTATAGGTACTCAAATGCTGAGTACAGTAAAGCATAACCCCATTATTGCTTTCACTGTTGTATAAACACTTTATGTTGTAGCTTTATCTAAACATAATAATAACCTAAATAGGGAAATACCCGCCAGAAACGTTATACATTATCAATCTATTATACGGGTATATGTATGTATGTATGTACCTTGTCGGTAACCATTAGGGTGTTTTAATGAAATTTCAATTTGATTTGATGATGATACCTATTATTTAAATATATTTAATTTGACCATAAAGACTTAATAATTGAACTAAGTAATTAAATAGTTCGTTATGATTCTGCGTGAGATATAGGCCTTGAACTTATGTACATATGTACGTATATGTTTATAGATCTATTAAGCACAATTACCTGCACTGTAAAACAATACGGTATCATTGATCAAAATTAATAGTTCTGCTATTATTTATTTTAATGAAAGCACGTAAACACCCTAATGAAAGCACGTAATGTTGAAACAAAATTCGACATAAATTAAAGTTTGATATTGAAATCCTCTTCCCTTGGAAACATATTATTAATACACATATAATTTTATATGTATATATATTATATTATATTATATATTTCAGTAAAATCTCGAAAACTCGAAACCTCGAAAACACAATTTTTCTTATATGAAAATCTCTAAAACTCAAACACGACACTCTTGAAAACTCAAATAGTTTCTTATATGTTTTTTTTGTTCGTAAATTTTTAACTTAAAATGTATTAAAATGCGATTTGTGCGTGTAACAATGTTTATTAATAGATATTAGAACAATATTTCTATTAATTTTTGCATTTGTTAGAAAAAATGGCGTACTGATTTTATCAGTACAGTACTGATTTTTCAGTCGCTGTACTGATTGAAAAAAGCGTACTGATTTTTGTACTGATTTTTATACTGATTATGTATTAATACTGAATCTCTAATTTGAAATCACCGCACATTTTAGTAGTAAAGAAGCTGCCTTGTTTTTTATAAATTTTCGAAGTCTCAACCGAAGCTACTAAGGAAAATCGCCAGCCAGGAGAAATACGATTTCAAATAACCAAGCTCAAATCGTAATGCTGTAATGCCGTAATGTCAGTTGATCTCGAAAACTCTCCCATAGTGGGAAAAATAATAAGTCAAAACGACGAATAAGTAATTTTTTTCTGGTTTATTTTTTTAACAATTTCTTACCAATATGTTTCGAAACAAATAAAAAAGTTCTTTTTCTCATTATCGGGTACTGATTTTTTGAAAGAATTTCTGAATTGATTTTTACCAGTCAAGAGTTGGTATCATTGATCATACCGAGTTTAGCATTTTTGTTTTGTTTGATACATACATATTTTGAAATTGGTTATCATTCTTTCTTCATTTTTTTGCTACACTTATAAATATTATATGTATATATGTATTATGATACATATATGCGTTTGTACAGCGTACATTATACAATGTACATACGTTATATATATAAAATTTCTTTGTTTTTACAAAGACCAGGATTATAAATGTTGTCTTAGTTTATTTGCAGTAATAGATGGTTGTTGATTTATCCACATTATTTCTTAAAGTAATACATCCTCTATACTCTCGAAAACTCAAAATGGGGTGGAATTATTATTATTATACATATAAGTATGTATGTATGTATAGAATTGCACTTTCTTACATGGAATTTCTTATACCTACCGCGGTAAGTCAGGTGTACTGTAAAAGGGTCCATCGGCAGCATTTTAAGACCATAAGTAAAGGTAATGACTTTTTTAGTTTTATTTTTTTAAATGCTTAAAAACAAATATTTTGGATGCCACTAAAAACAAATAAATCAACATCAATAACATAACAAATAAAAATGTAATCTCAGAAAACCAATCTAACAAACGTCGAACAAAATTACTGTCTGCCAAATATTGGCCGGTCAAATGCTGATCGTACAAATTTCCAGTCGTACAAATGAAATTTTTTGTCGATTAAATGTTGTCGGGCAAATGTTGGTCGGTCAAATGTTAGCATACAAATTTTCGTCTAAGATTCATAAACAGTTTTTAAAGCTAAAAGTTTATTTGTTTATTACAAAAAAACCTATATTATATAAAATCATTTTTACGCCTAATTTTTTTTACATCACTTCTTACGCTGGCGTCTTACATTTAATATCATCGAATGAGGCACACACAAAAAAAAATCGCTGATACATCAAAAAGCAATAAAAGGGGAAAATTTTATTTTTATTATAACAATAAAACCAATTTTTATCTACAATAATTTTGCTCTTTCGATTCAACAATAATAATAATATCAACAAATACGATCAGTTTTTTAAGACTAGTTGTTAATACACAAATTGCTCCTATTATTCCTGGTGCTGAGTATAGGTACAGAACAAAATCAGTGACAAACATGTTCCTGAAATTAATGCACTCGCTTGAAAATAAAATGTTCGGTAAAAATAAGACATCGATTCAACGGTAGAAGAATAATGTATTTATATAATCAAACGGGTTCAATAAAGAGTAAGACGATACATTGCTATGAGCTCAAATTGACCAGAAAAATTGTTGAAAACAAAATTTGATCTTAAATATCCAATGAATGAATGAATTTTATGGGTAAATTTGTTGGAGTTTGTTCTAGAATTATGTTAGGTTTATAAACTTTAGAACAAGAGCTTTATGCTTATTAATAAAAAATTGTCTAATTTTATTAAAAACAAATTCATTTTACCTATCTGTAACATTTGCCTGCTAGGCGGACGTGCATATTTTGACTTAGAATTTCAAATTTTTCTACGATGAATATTAAAGGGCGTTACAAACTCCGTACCAAGGTTATAATACCCTTTAACATCATACGGATATAAAAATACATTAAATAAGAAAAAACAACATAAAGTTAAAGTTAAAAATTCAGAATTAAAAATTAGTAGCAACTGCTTCTAAAAAATCAGTTTTATTCATAACGTTTTTATACCCGTATGTAAACCTGGCACCCATGGATAGGCAGGCCGCTCTGGAAACACGGTAGACCGTAGTAGACAGGAAGAGTAGTACGAAGAGGGCTTCAATAGTGTGGACGTACGGAGGCGAAAAGTGTAAAAACAGAAGTGAAGAATTTATAATAAAACCAAAAATAAAAATTAATAAATAGTTTTGCTGAAATACGGGTTTACACGTATGAATGTAATGTAAGGGTATTATAACTTTGGTGCAGAGTTTGTAACGCACCAAAATATTCATCGCGTAAAAAAATTTTAACACCATTGTCTTTCTCGTGAAATTCCGTCTGTCCGTCTGTCCGTCTGTCCGTCTGTCCGTCTGTCCGTCTGTCCGTCTGTCCGTCTGTCCGTCTGTCCG
>JANSTT010019532.1:0-11305 GCA_026745375.1 Platyura marginata
CATAACGGTATTTCGTGGAACTTTTTAGTCTATAAATGAAATCTTCATTTTTTTATTCTCTATCATTTTTGTTATATGTATATATTTTTTCCGTGATCCAAACATTTTTCGAGTAAATCATTAAAAACCCTAGAAATTGAATAAAATTGATTGCAGCGCCGTAACGGAAGGTCGTATAATTTTTTGGTCTATGAATGAAATCTTCATTTTTGTATTCTCTATTACTGTTGTCATATTCATTTTTTCTACATTTCGACTACCTTTCGAGAAAATGAATGGTTTATATGTATCAAAATAAGGTGAACACTGTACCACAGCCTCCCCTATTTTTTGTCCGATTTGCTCCAAAAACAATAGAGATCAAGAGACAAAGTTGTAAATAATAAACAAGTACTCATACGAATATATTGTAATCGGCGTAGCCAATTTTTCCTTCTTTACTAGTTTACCTTATTTTATCACAAATTAATGGAGCGGAAGTAGTAGGTAACTATACAATTAAACGTAATATCCAAAATATCAACATGAATTATACAAAAAATTTGTTAAACTTTTAATGTACTGTGTCAATATTGTGAACTTCTATAACCCGATAAATGTCCGAATGAATTACAGCTAACGCCTTCTAAAACTTGTTATTTTGACAAGACTCGTTTTATTAACGTGCGTCATTATAAAAATCTTCTAAACTAAATTTTATCAATATAATTTTTTTTTATTTTATTAAAAAATGTAGGTATAGGAATAGGTACCTACCAGTTGCAAACTGACAACACATATAAATACATAAATATATACACATACCTACACGACAATAATTTTATTTGAAAATAGAAATATTTGTCCTAATTTAAAGGTCAAACATCTAATTAATTAACTTGACTCTTTTACATTTTCTATGGAATTATCTTGTCACACGGTCGTTCTCTACATTAAGATTACAAAATCGTTTATTAACCATCATGATAACCAAAAAAAAAAAATATTCCATTTGTGGCTGATTAATATAGAAAAGCAGAATTATAGCATTAGTTAAAAATATGTTGAATTTCAGTAAAATAAATTTTGTTTTCTAAAATAAAAGATATCTAGCCAACATCAAAGTGTCCCGCTAAAATAATTCATTGATTTTGTAATCAAAACGAATCCATTTAATGTTTTTTATTTGATTGGATTTTTTGTGTATAAAAATTCATAAATTTTTATTTTTTTTAGTGATCATTAAAAAGAAAATTCTAAGAGAATGTAAATTGGCAAAGTTGTACTTAATGAATTGATAGTATATAACAGGGGTGGACAACCATGAAGCCAATGAGAGCCGCATTCCGGTTTTTATACCCGTATGATGTTAATCAAGGGTATTATAACCTTGGTACGGAGTTTGTAATGCCCCTTAATACTCATCGTAGAAAAAAAAATTCAACACCATTGTCTTTCCTTTGAAAATCTAAGTCGAAATATGCATGTCGGTCCGTCCGTCTGTCCGTGATCAAGATTCCCGCCAAACGACTAAAGTTGTCCTAGAGTAAAATCCCCTAGAGTAAATCGTACAAAAAATAGGGAAGGCTGTAGTACAGTGTTCACCTTATTTTGATATAAACCATTCATTTACTCGAAAGGTAGTCGAAATGTAGAAAAAATGAATATGACAACAATTTTAGAGAATACAAAAATGAAAATTTCTTTCATAGACCAAAAAGTTGTACGATCCAGCGTTATGGCTCTGCAATCAATTTTATTGAATTTCTAGGGTTTTTCATTCATTCATTTACTCGAAAAGTATTTATATTACGGAAAAAATGAATATGACAAAAATGATATAGAATAAAAAAATGAAGATTTCAATCATACATAGACTAAAAAGTTTCATGAAATACCGTTATGGCGCTGCACTCAATTTTGTCATTTCTAGGGTTTTTAATCATTTGTATTCATTTGTTAATTTATTATACAGACACGTACAAAGTTGTAAATAATAAACAAGTACTCATACGGGTATATTATAATCGGCGTAGCAAATTTTTCTTCTTTACTGGTTTATATATTATAAAGAGCCACACTATATAACATGTGCCAATAAAGTGAGGCACAAAATTAAAAAGGTCGTAAATTTAAAACTTCAGTTAACTATTTGGATTAAATAATTTAATTTTTTTTGTAGAGGCCCATTATCTTCAATTTGATGAATTTTTGTTCGGACATCTGCCATCATTTTCTGGACCAAAAGTTGACATTTTTTTTTTACATAACAGCTTATTCTTTTTAAAAGCTCGTTTCTGTTTTGTGCCTACCAACCTTCTACGTATACCTTTTGACGCAATAGGGCCCAAGTTGGACTTACATTGGAGATGTTAGTTGGCTTATATCTTTTTCAAAAAGAATTTTTGGTACAAATGGAATATTTTGTTGTTCAAGCCATTCCACATTCACTTTTCCATAATGAGCTTATCCATTGTCACGCCAAAACTTTTATCTTGATCTATTTTTTCATATTTTGCCAATCTCCTTGGAAAACTTAAATTTTCGAGCCATTTTTCGATTTATTACTCCAATTTGTTTTGTGTTCGCGCAAAATGTTTTGAAAAGCATTGATTTAGACAAAATAACATTAGAGAGAGTGAAAATAAAAACGAGTATTTTAATTATGATATTCATTGACTTTTAATATGAAGCTTTAAAAGGAACGCATTTTATTTTGAATGGATTTTATTTTGACTCACCGAAGAGCGGCATGGATATAAGTTAAAATTTTTAATTTTTTTTATTTTTGATGATTATATTAATTGAGGGACATTGTTTTTTTTTAATAATTTTTTTTCATAGTAGGTAGGTAAATATATGTACAATGTACAAACGTGCAAACGAATAAATAGTAGGTACATACCTGATTTTGGGGCTTTAAGTCGCTTATATTACTTATCATAAAAGTTAGCTATAGTAGGCTCCATCCGTGCTGATCGTCACGTACATATGTACATATATTGAATTTTTAATTTCTTCCTGGCTATCAAATTGCCATCGGAATCATTTCAAATGACAATATCGAACACATATTTCTTGTGACTGTCTGTAGTAAGCTAAGTTTTGTAAATTTTTTAATATTTTCATGTTAAGTAACGGAAAATTCACCCATATCGAGTCGAGACAGAAACAATTCAAAGCCATTTTCGGTGCACACTACTTAAGTTACACGATTACACTTTTACACGTCTTGTCTATGTTTTATTTCTATTATTTAATATTGAACGCACTCCCATTTGACAATTAAATCTGCTCAAACGTCACTAGTGCAATGCGTTGAACATTGGCGTAAGTTATTTTTGTAAATTCATTCGAATTTATGTTTTTTTTATTTAAATAAATGATTTGAATTAGTATTGCAATTTTTAACAGTTATTATGAACATATCTACGGCTTTAACGCATCCTTTTGTTTTATATGTTTATGCTATGTCTCGTTTTACATGGTTTCGATTTACACGATTTGCCGTAGAATGAATCTACCGTGCAAATCGAGCGATGAGTATATTTTTCAACATTAACACTGATCAACATCGTACACGAGTACGACAATATTATAGCGATATTTGACATATCGATATTTGAGCGCTGGAAGAGCGAACGTCAAGCAAAATTTGTTGAATTTTTAACAGTACAATTAATAGAGAAATAGAAATTATGTAAACTGACTATAGAGAAATATTTTAAATTTACACAGTTAATTTGAAATCACCACCATTCATACATAATTGTAGGTACATAAAATACCTTTATGTGTGTGTGTGTTTATGTGTGTTCATGTGTGTGTGTGTGTTTATGTGTGTTCATGTGTGTGTGTGTGTGTGCGTGTTTGCACAAGTAGTGTATGAATACATACAATTAGTAAATAAATAAAAAAGTGTGTTATACAAGTGGATATAATCCATATAATAATATAATAGGCATAAATTATTCCTGTTGTCTCTATCGCTCACAATAATCGTATGTATATTCTGAAATCACCTTTACACCAAACTCACACCTTTAGTATTATGAAAATTCATACAAATAAAATACGTATATGTATATAGATTGTACATACGAATACATACCGAATAAATGTGTAGAAAATGTGGAAAACGCAAGTAAAAGTAAAACCACACAACATCTATATTCATGCGCAGTGAAAACTTGTCGAAAATAGATCATCGTACATAGCGCAGCCCGAAGAGAAGCTTTAACATAACTACATGCAAACAAACAAGAAAATCCACGTAAAAAGGGAAAATCTTGGTGTAGTGGTTTTCTCTTTGCCTTTAATCGTGTCTGAAAGGGGAGCCAATGCATATGTTGTGCGATTGTCACGTACAAATGAAGGAACGAGAACAAAACTTTTACCCGCACCCATGGATCCACAAAAAAAACAACTTTCAACTCCAACGACGATGACGGCTCGTGGTATCTAGGCAACCGTTAATCGCCGCAACATTGGAAAATCAAACAAGCGAACAAAAAATTATAATGGCGGAATTTTCAAAGTTGTGTTAGTATATGCACGCAAAGTTTTTTTTTTTTTATTTGCTTTACTTAGCTCGCTTTGTTGTTTTTCGCTTCTCATTAGATTCCGATGGAAAATTGATGTGACATTAATATGGGAGGTGTTAAACTATCACAAAGGATTTACGTTACCTATCAAACAAGTGAAAGATAGGGAAACAGAGTGAAAAGTAAGACAAATTTTACTCTAAGGGTTATATTTTTGTTAGAATTGTTCAGATCAGCTTTATCTATTTGGTTTTAGAGATGGTAGCTAATTAAGTGTAGTAAAGTTATACATAATTAAATGATTATCAATAATAATGCAATTTTGTTTTATTTCATTTTTGACCTTAACTAATTTTTAGAGATAATATTTTTTAGAATTTTCTGTTTCTAAGAATACATTTGGTATTAATATATATATTTTGTTCCTGATATGGATGATAACTCAAGAGAAAAATTTCCACATACACAATTTTAAGTACCTATAACTTGGAGATTTTTCAAAAAATCATTAAACAATACAAAAATTAATCACCAAAAAATATGTGCCATTTTTCACTACTTTACCCTAGTTATTACGAAACTGAACATTAATTTCTCCACTAAATACTAGGCTTGAGTATACAGTCTAGATCTAGATCTAGATAGATAAAAAGGAATTTCAGAGAGAATTTTGTTTACTTAGAACGACTATTCAATTATGTTTGTAGTAAAATAGTAAAAATATTGTGTTATTTTTACCAAAAAATGAAGTAGAATGGTACTATAAACTACTACATTCATAGTGAAATTACCATTAAAAAATGTATAAAAAAAATAGTAAGCCAACAAAGTAGGTATTACTACGAATTGTGGTATATTGTCACTATAAGCTTCTTCAGATTACTATACTTTCGGTAAAAGTATCACAAACGATGTTGGTTGTAATTTTACCTTGATTTATAGTAAAAACTTCCATTTTTTTCCCTATGTGCATATTAATTTCTTCATATACATAAGTATAAGATATAATTTCTCTCTCTATGTATTATATATATATTAGTAATTGGTACCAACTTAAAAAGTTCCATAATAGAATTGATTAAAAAGAAAGAACTAAATATGTCTAATGACTCTAATGCGGTCAACAACTTTAATAGGTTTTCTAATACTAATGATTCCTTTTTTCTTTTTCTTTTTTTAGTTTTCCAAGCTCTTGTTAAATTTTATAAAGAGAAGAACGAAATGTGTGACAATTATATATTCAGAGCTTCCAGATAACATTTGCGTACATAATGAAGAAAAAGGAGTTTTCGGCATAAAAATAAAATCATTTCATTTTAGTGAAAAAGGAGCAAAATCTTGATCCTACGTTGGTATTTCTTTAAATAATTAGTATTTTGCAGAAAGATGTTTAAAGAAATTGGATTGAGGAATAAAGAGTTGGGTTTTTTGGACGAAAAAAGGATGAACGAAATAACCCATTTGATCACAGAACTATTTTTATGTAGCAGGAGTCTAATTAATTTAAGAATGATATATGTATACATTTTACATATTACATTACAAAGGAGATGTTTGAGAATTTGTAAATGGGTCGTTTTCGACCCTTTGGGCTTAAATGGGTTAAGGAGGTGTTCAATTTAAAAAAGATCGCGATGGCTGACCTGCTGAGGAGTTGTGTTATACTTGACTCCCTTTACAACAAAAAAAATGATTTTTTTTACCCTGGGTCGTAACGCTAATTTTTAAACAAGATTTCACACCACTTTTGTCATGCCCTGATCGTATAATCGTACATATATAACTTGTAGGTAAAGTATATATACTTACGTACATATATAGAACTTTATGTTTCATATATCCAGTAACAGTAACAGTTCATCTTGTCTATTTTTAATTCTTGACTTTTCGAAATGCACCTACATACAACACACAAATACACCTACATATGTAACATTACTTACTATATTACTATGTTATAATGGCGGCACTTTTACCTCCAATTAAAAAAAAAAACGGAACATACTCACTTCTAAGGGTGTCACGGTAAAGGGTTTGAGGTTCTTCAGATCTTGAGGTACATATATTTTAATTGTTACAAAGAGAATAACACAAATTCAGTTAACCTATCACTTTCCAATGTGTCTAGTCTAATAAAATTAACTAACTCTAATCAAAATTTAAATTAAATGAAAATTGGTGTCTTTAGCATCTTTAATTTGTTTAATTTTATAGATACATACAATATGTATGTAGGTATTTAAAGATGTACATATATGTATATGTAAAAAAAAAATTCTTGATTGAAAAATACAATTAAATATTATTTGATCTACTTCATCAGCGCATTTATCTTCATTTTGCTTATATACTAACATTTAAGTGATTTCGCCTACGTATTTCCCTGCTGTAAGACATTTAGTTGAATTACTGTAGAGACACACAAGAATTAGGTTAATATTTTGATTGATATGAACTATACGGTACAGAGTACTCAACTACTCTGTAAAAGTGTAAACAAATGTGACATGTAAATATTGTCTTTTAACTTAAACTGCACAGCAATAATTTAAATGAAGTGTGTCATGGATTATATAACAACAACAACAACTGACCGTTTATGTTTGATATATTTTACGATATAGAGTATAGAGATATCTTCTATAGTCTATACTCTATAGGTCTATACATATTTGGAATAAGTATTTAAAAATATATGTATACCGACGTATGTATAAACTTCAGCAGTCAAAAACAGCGTAAGTATATGTATGTAATGTATGTATGATGGATACTGCGTTACTGACGTCCGCTGTAACGTACGCACTGTCAAAATATTTACAATAATAATGTGATGTCGTAAAAGTTAAATTTCGTTTAACTTTCATCATACCGTCAATTTTTGTACTGCACAAAAATAATTTATATATTGATCAGCAGCTATACATAAATATACAGTATACAGGGTCATTCAAGGAAGATGTACCAATTTCAAAGAACTTTATGGTTGGGTAGTCATAAATGTTCCAACTAGTTAATCGTTAAGTAATTAACTTTGGACAGTCCTGCAAAATGATTTTTTACTCTATTTTTTCTAATCATCCTGTGCATAATATTTTATACAAATGGAATATAAGTTTTTGTTTTTATTAAATTAATTGTTATTATGATATTATTAATCGGACATCATAAATATATAATAGCCCTTGTCAAAGTTATATTCTTTCACCATTTCGTCTCTTGGAGCTTCAAGTATGGAGTGGCTTTTGAAGAGAGTGTTTCGGTTCGCTTGACTCAAATTATTACCTTTCCCCGCTCCTCCTCTACTGATACGTACCAACGTTCTTTCTATTACCAGTTGCAGGGGCTTAAGCCCCAGGATCACCTCCATGGCTGCTGTAGGACAGGTTCTCATTGCTCCTGTCATGTATATGCAGGCTAATCTTTGCACTTTTTGAAGGCTTTTCCTTGCTGTGCTTAGCTGCATTCTATGGTCTCACCATCATGGTGTACATCCATCGCAGGGTGGCTGGGTTACATCCCCATGTTTTTCCTGCTAGGTTTCTGGACACCATTAGTGCTCGAGTAGCTTTTATGCCTACCTTCTCCGCGTGCCTGTTCCAGAGGAGTTTGTTATCCAGTATTGTTCCTAGATATTTCATCTCTTTCTGTTCAATTATTTCCCCATTCAGTCTGATAGGGTGCATTTCTACCAAGTATCTTTTCCTGGTAAATGGGACAACTGTGGTTTTGCTTGCATTGAGCTTTAGTCCCATTGACTGACTGTGCTGTCCACTTTCCTCCTTACTAAAGCCTTTTTGACTGCCTCGTGTGAGGTGTTGTCAAATGCCCCTTCAATATCTAGGAACGTGTATATGACCGTTTCTTTCGAATCCATGGCTACATGGTCCATGGTCCATGTTACTACACAGCTGGTACAGTGCGGTTTCTGTTGATCTGCCAGCTCTGTACCCATGCTGGCTGTGGTGTAGGGGTAGAATTTCTAACACTGTCGTTCTCGTGTAGCTTTGTCTTTTTTCCCCACCTTCGGGATGAAGATCACCCTTGCCTTTCTCCATATCCTTGATATATAGCCGAGTGCCATACTACTTCTAAATATTTTTACGAGGTAGGGTGTTAGCTCCCCCATCACCTTCTGTAGGAAGGCTGGGATGATTCCATCCACTCCTGGTGACTTAAATTGTTGAAAAGAGTTCAACGCCCAGGCTATCCGTTGTTCGCTATAGATAGTTGCGGCCCTCTTCCAGTCTGCGCGTTGGGGGTTACTATGCCCTCTCGTATCACCAACTTCACTTTTTAGTGTACTGCCCGGAAAGTGAGTATTCAGGAGAAGAGTAGCCTTTTGTTCCTCATTCTCCGTAAAGCTTCCATCCGGTTTTCTTATCGATACTTCCGTTTCGATCTTTTCCTTTGCCATTACCTTATGTATTCTGGCTGCATACATATGTATACATTATGTGCATACATTTGTTGTAACAGTTGCATGTAGGTATTAAGACATTAAGAAATGCAACTTAATAAAAAGTAATTTATTCTTTTAGAATTCTCTTTACACGT
This sequence comes from Platyura marginata, assembly GCA_026745375.1. Lineage (NCBI taxonomy): Eukaryota > Metazoa > Arthropoda > Insecta > Diptera > Keroplatidae > Platyura > Platyura marginata. The sequence continues at coordinate 9,081 of JANSTT010019532.1, forward strand.
AATCAATGATAGAATTATGAAATTATAAAAACACTAAAACGGAAAACGTTGATTATATTTTTTTTATTATCATTTTTCTCATTTACTTAGTTTTAACACAAAGATTCAATGGTGGATTTTACTTAAAGAGTTAAAAAAAACGGACATTTATGTTTTTTGTTGCAAATTTTCATTGAGTCTATTTTGCGCTTTCAATAATGTTGAGTAATTATATATATTACAGGTGGTCGTATAAAATATTTAAACATGTAATTATTATTGCATAATTTTGTCGTCTTTATTATTTGTAGCCGAAGGCGACGCAATATTACATGCATCTCTCTGTGCACATTATATGTATATATGAAGTGAAAAAAAACGATTTTTTTTCTTTTGATTGCGTAGGAAACGTATAAAAAAAGTGTAATTTCTTTGTTTATTGAACACTTACTACTAAAGAAATTTTTTTTACATATTTTTTTAACGATAGAGTTGACTTTCTTAACATCAAACATACATTTTCTAGCTATGTATACATATATACTTTTTGTTACTATTCTTATCCTGATTTATTCCAATTTTCAAACTGGAAACTCCCACCGATTTGTAGCTATTTGTAATGTCATGGATCATGTTATTTATTGAAATTGCATACAAAACAAATTCATTATGACATACATATTTACAGTACATATGTTCAGATGACTATGTATACCTAAAATGTGTGTATAACCTAAGTATTTTAACTAACACTAAGAAATGTGACGTTTTTCGATTATACGACTACCTATTGGTATGTAAATTGGTGTTAGGCTATTTTGTAAATTAACACCAATAGCAATAAGCCGCCTCACTGTTTATATAAAGAACTCGATACATGAAGTAAAATATTCTTTGTATACTGATTTATGGAGTTTTTAATGAATTCAAAATCTTGAACTTTTTATTTTTATTTCTTGAAAATCGAAGAAAATTTTCCATTAAGGGTTAACCCCTTATTCTGCAACAAAGAAAAATGAAACTTACAATTTCAATATTCTTTCATTTAGTGGGGTGTTAAAGGGGTTGGGGAATTTTGCTCATTTCACGTCTCTTCAGTTATCGTGTCATCGAACGAACAATCAGCGAGCAATCAGACAAAAAAAAAATTTCTTTCTAATTTCTCATAAAACGTGAAGCACAAAAAAAATCGATCGATATTTTCTGAAACCTTTTTAGAGGGCAAAAAAATTACACTGAGCTCAAATATTAAATTTTGAAAAACAGATGTGCTTATCCTGATAAAGTCATAATGTTTCTTCGATGTACATAAATAGGAATTATTAAATTATATGATAAGGGATTCAAACGTTTTATTATTAATTATTTAAAATAAGTAAAATTAACATACACACGTATCTACAGACGTGTACGTACATACATTATTGTGTATTGTCCCTTATTTAAATAAAATTTAAAGAAAATAAATAGCATCATATCGTTGCAAGTTCAAGCGCCAACATAATCATCAAATTACGCAATGATTGTTTCAATAGCCCGCAATAATAATAATAATAATCAACTATGTACATATCTGCGACGAAAGAATTTTTCTTGTTGTTGAATTGCATCCGACTTACGAGAAAATTTATGAAAATTATAAATTTGTTTCCATTTCCTATTTCATAGAGGTCGGATAATAGAGGGAAGTGGAGGCAATTTACTATCATAAATTTCAGTTACGTTTGGTCAAGAAATGTGTGCCAAGCATGCAATTTTCGGATTATATTTTTATTTAGGTAAAAAATTTTATCTTTAAAAATTCAAAAAAAAAAAAAAAATTGGAAGAAAAATGCTACGCGAGTATATACATATATGTATATATAGTTAATATATATATATATATATATGTATATATATATATTATATAAGATAATAAGATTGCTTTCAATATAAGACGGCATTTTGTCTATCTACTGTATATCGCAAATTATTTCAAAAGCAGCTACATTTAGTTCAAGAAGGTCAAACAACCAACACGATTTTCACATCCAAACAACTTCCTTCGCTATAGGTATCACAAAGGTATTATAAAGTAATATAGGTATATTAATATTTTATTTTTCAGGCGACTCATAATTCACTAGTCATGATTTTTATTTGTAGTTACTATTGGGTTATTATATTTAAATTTCATTCTCTTGTTGTTGCCATCATATGCGTGATTCGGTAGCTGAACACAATAATGGATTATGCCTGGTTATATA